>DWAN01000170.1:0-29302 GCA_018230445.1 Heliconius hewitsoni | reverse complement strand
TCAATGTACAGAAACGACTTTTCTACAGATTTATTATAAGTATAGATATAGATAATAATGACGTGCAACTAAAACATCAACATTGTAAAGGAGTCACTTATATCATTTAAAATGGTTCATATAGTCGATAAATTATCAATAAATTGAATATTTTTGTGAATGGTACCTTGCAATTCGCTAAATAAAAATTAGAAAATCATTGAGGTATAAGAGACAAGGTCAGAGCAGTTAATAAATATTAAGACTTACTTTATTTTGACATATTGGACTTGTTCAAAATGATTATCTAAAAAAATATATTTATTTATTTCCGTTATATCCGTAAATTCTGCCCAATTAAAAATTTTAAGGCAGTCTAACTATAATCGCAATGGTTGTGGGTTCAATTCTTACTCAGGGGAATGTATTATTTTCATTTCCTCACTCTGGTAACAAGATGAGCGGCGTTGAGTTTCGCCACTAAACACGCAATGTAAATAAAAATTTAAAAAGAAAAACTAAGTAGTCGTACAATTTTGACATAATCTTACAGGTTTAATTGCAACAAGCATCGTGGACATCGAACTGACTACCCATTTATGACGTTAATTTATAATTAATATAACACACTGTTTATGTATATCTAATAAGAAAAACCACTGTATACGTAAAAACGTTGATATAAATAACCTTATATTATTCGTAGCACGACTTCTGCGAGTAAATTTTAAAAAAGATTTTTCAGTTAAAACTTTTTTCTATATGAAAGCTTGTTACTTAAAGCACTCGGCGACAGACGATCAGGGCTAAGATGGCAGCTATTTACTCAAAGTCTGCATTTTTGACGTTTTTGTTGTGGTGTTTTATGGATATGTAAAAAGATGAATTATGAAAATATTTTCCTTGAGAAATGAAGTGCATAAAATTTTGTTAAGTTATAAAAAATATAGGCTGATATATGCCTTCTTTATAAAGATATTTTTTTTAGTTAAAAATATTTTTTCGACAATGGTTCTGTTTTTGTTGATACTTTTTTAGTGTTTCAACGTGAAATTCCGAGTTACATCAACATTCACCCAATATTTTTTGTCATCATTTATTTTATGAAGATAAAGGGCTTTTTGCCGCACATAGTAGGTTTAGCAGAATCTGAACACTAAGACACTCCATTCTCCATTGAAACTTCCGTTCCTCATTTTCCGCCTAATCCTGGATGCCCTGCGCGTTAACGTCGCGCTTCGCCTCGTTACCAGAGCGAGGAAATAAAAATATTATAAATATATCATTAACTCGAGTGGAAATTGAACCCACAATCTTAATTTTACGTACTTTAAAGAAGAGTTTCGTATAATACATATTAAGCACGTTAACTCTGACCGCCGGCAGCGTACCTGGGGTAATAACCCAATATAATAACATCGAAATTTTATTATTAATTAACCTGATAAAATACAGCCTTTCTAAACAAATGGACTAATTAAAACGAAAAGATTTTTTCAATTCAAACCACGAGTTCCCAAGACTAGCGCAATGAATCAAACTGACAGCCAGCTCTATAACATTAGGAGGTAACGTTAGTAACCGCGTCTAAATATAACATACATGTAGGTACCCTATATACCTAAATAAGGTTAGCGTTGACTTTCTAATATTTTGTGCCCTGTGGTCTAGACTCTAGAGTGTGTGGTGCAGCGTCGTGTCGGCGGCCTTCAACTTTTTAGCACTTTAGAGTTGTATGACGCAATTCGATGACTATAAACGTTTTCGGTTTTGTTTTAGGTAAGAATGAATGATATATATAATTATATTTTACAGTGCAGTATTGAGGTAAATGGGTTCGATTTTTATTTAAAAGTAAATGTGTCAGTATAATAAATATTATAACAATGTAAAATATGGCAAGAGGAATATCTAAGAAACATTCAATATAAGGCGCTCAAGCGCGACTTTAAAACGTAATGTATCCAGAATTAGGCGGTAAATACGTTAAGAAGATTTTGTCACCGGATTTAAACATAATAACATTATAATATTATAAAAGTTCAATCGTGGCGCAGCGACACTCACAGAGTGACTGTAAAACCGACTGGTTGTGGATTCGATCCCCACTCGAGGCGATGAAATATTTACTTAAATTAATACTTCCATTTCTTCGCTCTGGTGTCGAGGCAAAGCGCGGCGTTGAGTTCTGCCACTCAACATGCAATACCTCCAGAATTCCGGCAGAAAGTGGGGAACCGAGTGATTTACATAATATAGATTTCTTGGAAGTTTATCTAGGGAGTGTAGTAAAAAAGTGTGCACTATGGAAAAGAGGGAAACGCTGTCTCACTCATAAGGTCGACGTTAACAAAATTGCATATGGTAAGTGTTACTAGTAAGCTAGTAATATCTTTTTTTTTAGCTTCACACTGTAGAGGGAACCTGGGAAACTATTTTTAATACATTTTGTTCCCATTAAGGCACTTCTGTTCTCCGCTTTCCGCCGAATTTTCGAGGCAGTGAGTGTAGAGTGGCAGAATTCAACGACACATTTCCCTGGTTACTAGAGAGAGCAAATGAAAACGTAAAAATTTTTCATTACTTCGAGGGGTATTCGAACCCTCAACAGTCGCTTTTACAGTCATGCACTTTTCCCCCTGTGCCACAACGGCTTCAAATTAGAGTACATAAACATTAATAGGGTTTTTGCATATTTTTGTGAAAATATTTACTTCAATTACTCTTTCTATGTTCTTTTCTCTATAATAAAACAAATAGGTTATTTATAATATAGCCGTGTAAAGACGGAAAGACTCGGAGAGTCGGTAGATACTAATATCTAACGTAAAGAAAAAGACGAACTTTACACAAAATATAATTAAATTCATAAAATTTTACGAACTTTGAAGTAGCGTGAACATTCCAAGAATAAAGGGATTACTTTTTTATATTGCGAATATTGACAAAATTGAAGTTGTAAAAGATAAAAGGTTCTCAATAGTATCCTCCATCTGTTGTTCAATAGGTAGTTACGTTAACCGGTTTGTAGCAAGGAAGGAAAAAGCAGAGACCCAAGCGACCAGACACTATCATTTTATTTTTCTATATGCTATAAGCGGAATACAGCAGGAAAGAATAACTATATTTACATACCATTTTACTTTAAAAACTGATCGCTTCGACAATTTCGTCATGCATTCTAAACGGCGAGCGAATATTATAATACATAAGTTATTTTTTATTCATGGCGGTACAACATCGTGTGTTCAGAAGCCTCTATAGATAGGTGTCAAGTTTTATTACTTTTTACGAGAATGCGAAGTTCGCGGCTGTAAGTTTTTCAATTTTCCACATAATATTTTTCTCATAATGATAAACGATTTATATGCGTAAAGTAAGATTAATGTTGTGTATAGACACAACCGATAGCGGTATCTTCACGCTGTATCCCGCATGTAGGGGAGATAGAGGGAGACTAGTATTAAGACACTCTGCTCCTCACTATCCGTCCAATTCTGGAAGCTCTGAATTGTGTGTTGAGTGGCATAACTCAACGCCGCACTTTGCTTCGACACCAGAGAGAATTAAAAATTTCAAATATGTCATTTCTTCGAGTGGGGATCGAACCCACAATCTGTTGCGTTTACACACGCCGCGGGCGTATCTAAAAGTCTTTTTAGAGGGGCCTGCCCCGTATGATCTTTTAGAAGCGATGCTCTTCAGATCAAAATTAAGTTACTACATAATGTACGAAGGACATTTTTTTTTCATGAACGTAATATGCTATACAAAAGTGGGCTCAATGTGAAGATCTTTTTTAGCCTGTGCCGGTGTTCTTTTGTCACTTGGTGGTTTTGTTATTGAATATTTTTAAATTAACCTGGTATATTCCACATATAACAGGGTAGGCAAGTAACTCACTACTTAGTATTTAAAGCGTTCCGTTCGCAAGTTTCTGTTTATATCGCGTCGCTTTGTCTTACACCAGAACGAAAAATATTGCTCTACAGCAATATTTTTCATAATACCGCTACATTCAAATCTTTATATGTTTGTCTACACAAACATATAAAGATTTGAATGTAGCGGCGTTTCTTACAAACCGTCCAAGCTAATAACAGGTTCAATACCAGCTACTGAATGTAGTTTTAATACCTACGTGTACCTATAAAAAATTAAGATTCTCCACATTAAATATATCTAACGTTGTTAATTTAATAAGTAACAGCTATTAATATCAAACCATCGATGACCACGCGCGCCGTGGCGTGGTAAAGGCCAAGTTTCAGTCGTTGCACTTTTATTTTGTTATTGCATATCGCGCTAGTATTACGAGATTATTTTCTCTATATGACACTATATTAGTTATAAAGTAAGGAGTTTATTAGTTTATCAACGCCTCATGTATATATTATAATTGTTTTAAGTCAATAGGTTAGATCAAGTGGAGAGAATTAACAGAGTTACGTATATGAATGTGTCGTCATTCGATGACTAAATTCGATTCTAATAAAATTCTATCTAAATTTATTCTAGATTTTTATAAGTTTTACTCTGTCACTTTATATATTTTTAGGGTTCCGAACCTTTTAAGGAAAAGAGGAACCTTATAAGAACTTTGCCCACTCGAGAAGATAAAATATTTCTTTAAACTAGACTAGGTTCCCTCTGCATATTCTGTTTAACAATGTTGATTTGTATTTACAAATGTATTTTATTGAATTTAATGTCAATAAAAAGATAATTGGTGTTTAAAGGTGAAGTTAGTACTGAGTTTATTTAAGCTTATTGGTTGAATCCATACTACAGATACAATAAAAGCATTCATACAATTATTCAATATTTTTCATATAAGAATAAAAAATTTTAAAAAAAATTTGCTTAACGCTTTATCCTGCACACAGCAGCGAAGGCAGAGGGAACTTAGTTTTAAGACATTCGATTCCCCACTTTCTGCCGAATTCTGGAGGCATTGCGTGTTGAGTGGCAGAACACAACGACGCGCATTGCCTCGAAACCAGAGCGAAGAAATGGAAATATAAATTTAAGTAAATATCGATCGTTCGATCCCCACTCGAGGAGATGAACTCACAACCAGTCATTTAACCAAAAATTATAATAAATCCCAAACAACAGTATTATGTTAAAACGTACCAGAACGAGTGATATTTTGAAAGGGAACATTGAACCTGAACTGAAAAATTATATATTTATGTATGTATCGAGCAGTATTAAGCATACAGTTGCGACTTCGCCCAGGTCGTGACACTTGAGCCGAAATTGGGACAAAACTAGAATTTTTTAAGCAAATTTATTTATATTAAAACTTCCTCGAAGAACTGTTTTGGATTTTATTGCGTGATGTTAGAGGTTAGTCGCGGCACAGGGATTGGGACTGTAAAAGCAACGGATTGTCAGTTCAATACGCACTCGAGGAAATTAAATATTTAAATATTTTCATTTCTTCCAGAGGGAACCAGGGGACTTAGTTTTAGGATACTTTCCCATTAAGACAATTCTGTTCCCAACTTTTCGTAACATTTTGGGGGCATTGCGTGTTGAGTAGCGAAACTCATCGCAGTGCTTTGCCTCGACACAAAAACGATTAGAGTAGTAATCGAACCCACAACCCGTCCCGTATATAGTCACACACTTGTGCACCTGCACCACGACCTCAATAAACACATTTAAACATCTCTTTATAATTCATTTATTTTAAACCGCATCCCTATTAAGTATTAACAAAATGAACTATTAATTAATAATAATATATGTAATAAATAATAAGTTAATAATAATTAAGACATTCCACCCATCTAGTGCATGTCGGTGCATGTGGCGAAATGACCAACTGATTTGTATGTTAATGTGTAAAAAACACTTTTAAACGTTTTATATTTGCTTGTAGGAAAGTAGGAAAAAGGAACCTAGTGTTGGACACTCAGTTCCTCGCTTCCTGCCCAATTTTCAATACATTGCGTGTCAGCTGGTGAAACTCAACGCCGCGAGCCACGGCGAGAAGAAAGTATTAAAAAAAACACAAAGTACTTCATTTTTATATATTTTTGAATACTAATTCTAATAATATAATATGTTTATTGTTATCTAGCTAAGCATTTATATATCGATTGCAAGATGACTGCTACCGAGAAGCTCACGCAAATGTCAATTGAAAGAAAATTTTATTGAGGTCGTCGTGGTGTAGAAGCGCAGCGTTATAAACGAGACGGTTGTGGGTTTATTATTTTCATTCCTAAGTTTAGTTCCCTTGACGGACTTCCTTCAAGACTGAAGGGTTCCTCTGGGTTAAGGGAATACACATGTATAACATTGTGTTTTAATATATATTTGAGGCGCACTTATATTGATTTGTAACATTGAAAACAGCGGAAGCTCTCATGCCATTCCTTTTTTGTAACATTTTTATTATTACTCCGCTTCCATCGCTTATGGGGCTAGATTGTGAGTTCGAAAAGATGGGTTGGATGGTTTCGATGCAAAATCACAGCGTTGAGTCATCGAGCTAATCAACACACATTGCTTCCAGAATAAATCGTGAAGCAAAAAAAACTTAATTTTAAAATATATCTAAACTCTAAAAAGAGACAACACAATTATAATAAGAACAATGAATTTTAAATTCAAATTGAAAGTTAACAAGAGCATTCACTCTCCAGCGGTGTCGGGGTAGCGGCTAGCGCAATCGGTTCCATGATTGTATTTGGAGCGACCGTTACTTCTGAATGTGTATATTAAACGCCTTCGCTCACGAGGAGCTGACGTCAGTGCCATTTCCAGTGAGGCTTCGCAGTACATACTTAGGAGCTGATCTAAATGTCATTTTAACGTAATATATTCTCTAGTGGAACTTTACTTTCGAGTGTAAATGGGTGTTCTGTCAGACAAATTTAGTAATATGTATCGTGCGGGGTAGGATGGAATCTAGCGTTAAGACATTCAGTTCTGTGGTTTCCACTTGAAGCTGTGGTGTGCTAAGAGGCGAAACTCAACGCCTCAATAAAATTTGCTCTGGATTTCTTTATTTAATTTTAAGTGTCTCATTCAAAATTAATCTATTTACTCTTGTACAAAACTATTGTTTGCCATATCAAGAATATTTATGTTTTGCTTACCGGATTATGTTTAAAAAATAAAGACATATGGATGGTTTTTATTGTATGAAATTATTAGTTATTTTTTTCAGCTTCACGCTGTATTCCGCATATTTCGCTCCTCATTTTCCGCTGAATTCTTGAAGCATTGAGTGTCAAGTGGCAAAACTCGACGACACCAGAGCGAAGAAATGAAAATATTAAAAAATATTTTTCTTGTGGGAATCGAACCTACAACCTGACGCGTTTACACTCACACGCTTGTGCCCCTGTTCCACGACTGGCCTCAAATTATTTGTTAATTGAGAATTTTTCTGTAGTGAAATAAGTTTTTGTTACGTTCTTTTAATTTTATTACTAAGTACTTAGTTTTTCGTGACGAAGCAGTTTTTACGTCATAAATAATGTTTATATAAATTTTCATTTACCAATGTAATTACTTACTTCGTAATAATGACTCTTAAATATTTGATAATTTGATTCCGCTCGGTCTTTTGCTAAGTTTAAGAAACTACTGTACTGATATTAATATAATTCAAAAGTGGCGTCACGCCTTTTTCAGCAGGAATATGGATCCTGATGCTAAGACACTGGATTCCCCATTTTCTGCCCAATTTTCGGGATACTGTATATTAAATGATGGAACATAACGCCGCGCTGTCTAACAGATCGGAGAAATTAAAATGATTTAAATTTAACTAAGTTAACTTGCTCCGTGAGGGTATCGAACCCACAACCATCGCTATAGCTTCTGAGTAATCAAATTAACTACTTATTCTTATGCGATCTTTGACAATATATTTTTAAATAATTGTTTTTGAAAGTTATAAAAATACTTTCTAAGAATTTATAAAGTATGAAAATATTTTTTCGTCCATTTTTTTTATTACTATATTATGTATTACTATATTACGTACTGTTTTTTTGTTTGGCACATGTTTCTTTTGTATATTTTGTGTTTCTACTACAAAGTAAATAAAAATATTTTAAATATCATATAATCTTTAGATTGAGAAGTGAACCCAAAGCAACGCACGCTAACCTATCTGCCATATGATATAATATTTGAAAAAGAACTATACTATTTATTAAATAATAGTATTATAATAATATTAAGTAATATCTTATTAAATAAAGGCCAAGAAAATAAAACAAAGCAAAATTCACTGTTTATCACTTTTTTATAATTTATTTTCACAACATTTTTTTATTTTGTTTTCTGTAAAATTTACAATATCTTAAAACTCTTCACAAATATAATATAGTAATGTAACCAAACACAGCGTATCCACGACACAGGCCACTTGGAAGAGACAAAAAAATAACTATTAATAGTGTGTAAATATTAATAAAAATTAATTTTAATAAGCTTATAATATAAACTTAATTTTTTTATGTAATGTACTAGTCCCCTTAACTAGAGAGTCGGGATGTCGCGAAAACGCATTTAACATATGAGCGGATCGCGACATGCGTTGTCGGTACGCGTAGGTACTGTTGCCAGCGAAATTATTTTTTTTAATTCAATTTTATATTTATCCATTTCATTGCTGACCGTACATCGGATTTATTATGAATCAACATTTAGCGATCTAATTATATTATCTGAAGATTTATCTCGTGATTTTTATAATCAACGGCATTTTGATTCATAATGAATCAAACACGTACCAAAAGTAATCACAATAATTCGATATTAATGTGTGAAAGAAAAATTATAAATGGTTTTGTTCTATAAACTTTTTGTTCGATACCGAGATGTTTTACGTCATAGTTGCGTCGTGACGCAGTAACGCGTAATCTTATTTAATATGGCTTAAAGCGAAAAGCTATTATTGCAAAGAAAATCAATATTTCATTTGATTTTTAACGAATAATTTTATAATTGTTTTTTATATATACTAAAGTTATTCAAAAATTACCGAATCTATTACCTATATAAATCGATGCCTATTCTGATGTTATACGATATTTGAATTATCACACATTAACATCGAACACTTGCATAAACACTCCAACGCTACAATTTTAGACGCTTGTGGTTTCATTACAAGCGTGAATTTCTAAAATAAAAATGATACATATTCTATGTTTACATTTTGCTTATTTTCACACAAACTTGGCTTTTAATTATGATAAGAAAAGAATATGGTAGGGTCAATGCGGTAAATATGAAACACACAAGCGCCGTTATCCAATGTATAGAAAAAAAAAATATACATAACATATAACATAGTAAGGCTAGCTGAAACTGATGGTAACCTTGGGAAGTAAATCTAAAATACATGCATTTTTTATCTCTCAGGTGTATAACCGTGAGTGTAAAATGGAAGCCAAGCACCTCCGTATATAACCGGCACTTTGCTTAATGTAAATTCAAAGTAGGCCGAAACGATTTGAGAATAGCTACCTGAGTCGAACAATATCGTCATATATAAAAAATATATTATATTTATATAATTATAGGCCATATAGGTTTCAAGGAGAACAAGTGATGAAACACAATAGATGATACAAATATTGATCTTACAAAATAAAAAATTAATAGTAATGCTGCAAAGTTAGGATATATTTTCGCAGTCTAGAATCTAGATAGTAAAATGCAACATTTTGAAAATCTAATTACGAATGCGATATTAAAAAAATAAGATTATTGAGTCTCATACAGAATAAGAAAAAAAAAATGGCTAAAAAACTAATATATTTAAATTTGACATTGTTCGACGAAAGCACTATTTGGTTGAAAAATCTAAATGACATCTTACAATAAAATAGAAATAGTAAGCTTCGCTCTTTTTGTCTTAATAAGTACATGTTAACAGTAAATAGAGTACATTCGTAGCTATAACGGAAGTTATCGTTCATATAGGAGGTAGTTTCGATCTAAGCCAATAATCGTTTTAGGTTATAATAATCACAGTTTTTTACAACTTAATTTTACAAAAAAAAACTAATGAACATTATAAAAAGTATATTTTTAACAAAATTAGCTCAAGTTTTAGGCAAATTAAATTTTATGAATCGTTTGAGAATATGCACCGAGCTAGTTGCGTTTAAGAATAATACACTTCTCTAATAGATATGCCAATGTCTGGTAAATTGTATTTTTTTTGTAAAACTAAGCATTTAAAAAAGACATAATAAAGATTTTTTATTTCAAAATTTCTATCGAAAACACGAATCACAACTTGAAGCCTGTCTCATCGTACATTACTATTGATAATATAATAACGTTCACACTCAAATGGAATATATTTATATTTGACACTACTTTTTTAATTATAACTAAGTACAGCTGTTGAAATAATGACTGTTTTTAATATTCACAATACAACTGCCACACTCAGAGACCTCGATTAGCAATTAATCGACATTAAACCTCAAGAAAAGGGTATAGACCAGCTTTATGAAAATTAAACGTCAGTTGACGTCTCAAATTCAAGATTTATTTAATTTGAAAAAAAAAAATGTACTCGCAACGAGAATCTTTAAAAAAGCGTACTGTAAATTGCGTGTTTCTCAGAAAACTTTCGCTAGCGAGTATCGTAGCGAGTACACGTCGTAAAGAGACCAAAAATACAAAAATTTGGAATGCTAATAAGAATGAGATCTCAAATTTTGGTTCAATAGTGAGCAACAATGAAATTCGTTTTGTTCCGAAAGACAACACAAACATTGTACTTTGATTCAAGCTGAGGACGAAGAGACTGCGGCAACTACGCGAATGGCCGGACGCTTTCATTCGTAAATTACATTTAAAATACAACAATTTTATATAACTCTATTGAATATAACTATATAATAATGTAATTTTATATGTATTTATGTATGTATGTATATATTCATCGATAACATTAGGTTTAAGACTAAAACAATTAAATCACATTTTCCATACTATATACATATAACAGATATTTAAACTACCGCTGAGATGTTATAATAAAAAAACCTCCTAAGTACTCTGTTACTATATGACTCTAATTGTAAAATCTCTTAAAATATTCATATATGCTGTTTAACATTAACACTTTAATATTGTACACACCTTAGATTTATAATATGACATTTTTTTTTTGTTTTTTTTTTAAATATATTTTTTGCGTTTATAATTATCTTATTTTGTTAATCACCCAAGCCGTATACAATACTAAAGACCGAAACAAAGTGTATACATACTTTCACATTAATAAATATGAATAGTAAAATAGAATTTGCTTTTTACACCGAGGAACCATCTTTTGCTCAAGTTCAGGCGAATGCGTCGACATCGCTCTCGGATACGCCAGAAGTGCCAGATGTAAAAATCGAGCTGCGACCTCCTCCCAACTCCCCTTACATCCTCCAGTACTCAATGTTCACGGAGGAATCTTAAAAATAAGTAGTCTTTTCAAAGGCAGACATCGACTTGGGCCTATCTTAACCAGCTCCTAACGCTAAACCAATAATTCCGTACTGCTGACGTGTTGAGGGTCAACACGAAAGGAGTACCCGAAATTACTGCGAACCGGCGCGCTCGGAATTGACGCGAATTGAAATGTAAGTTAATGAGCAACATCGAATTGACTGATCCGGTGTGATATATACATGGGTTATATACATTTGGCACGAGGAGGGGCGGCGGGGGCCGGTCACGCGGGGCACAGCGCGCAGTCGGGGCAGGCGGGCGCGCAGGCGGGGCAGGCGGCGCAGGCGGGGGGGCAGGCGGGCGGGCAGGCGGGGCACGCCACGCACACGTAGTAGCCGGGCGGGGGCAGCAGCGGCAGCAGCAGCGGCGCGCGCGCGCACAGCTCGCGGCACGCCAGCGCCTCGATGAGCGCCAGCGTCTGCCGCCGCTCGTGCCCCATCAGGCACACCGTGGACTCGCGCACCACGCTGTGCAGCAGCGTCAGGTACCTGGCGGGTCGCAGAGCAACACTTCAATCAAAGAGATAAACACCTCCCTTACTAGAACAATTTCTATTTGTTTCAAAACTAATTAAATAGTTGACTTTGTACCTTTAATTAATTTGCTTTAACTACCATGACAATACTATAATACTAATGTATTATTTCAATGTTTTTAGCTTGTTATTTAATTTAAGAAAATCACGGGTTTATAAGCGCGTTTAAGTTAAGTGTTGTCGTATGTGTACCTGTGCTTTAGCGCCTCCTCTTCTCGGCCCACGAAGTGGTTCCGTAAGTATGCCTCGAGCTTGGCGCGCTGCTGGCCGAGCTCAGGGAAGTCTATGAAGAACCTCGAGCACATGTAGCGCTCGAGCGTCTTGATCTTGTCGGGGCGTGCGGGCCGGTAGCCCTTGGCGAGCAGCGCGCAGTATTTGAGCAGGCCGCCGCCGCGGATCTCCTCTGGCTGCCGCGTCGCAATTAGCTTCTCCGCCAAGTGGTGTAGCGCCTCGCCGAAGTCCCCGAAGACGGACTCGCCCACCACTGTTGGGTAGAAATTCTCGCCGATGGGCAGTTGCGCGCACTCGTGGAAGGCGAGCAGGGAGTCCAGCGCGATCTGGAACGAGTCCACGGAGAACTCGAACTGGCGGCGCATGGTGTCCACGAACTTGAGCTCCACGGATTTGTGGCCGCGCGAGTTGCCGAGCGAGATGAGCGACCAGCGGTCCCCGTCGGAGTTGACACGCACCATCTTGGACACGTAGGCCTCCTTGAGGCCGGCAGGCGAGGCGCGGCGGCGCGGGGCCGGCAACAGGCCGGCCAGGTGGCTCAGCACGGCCGCCTTCACGCGGTCGCAGTGGCGCGCCGACGGCAGGTCGGCCGCGAAGATGAGGTCGATGTCGGAGTAGGGCTGCGGGCGGTCGGCCAGCACGTGGCTGGCGGCGCCCCCGTTGAGGCGCACGGCGCGCACGGCCACGCCCGCGCCGCCCTCGCTGGGGGCCGCCTGCAGGCGCGCGCGCACGCCGGCCACCAGCTCGCGCAGGCGCACGTGCAGCGTGGGGAAGTTGCCGCGCCCGTGGATGGCCACCACCTCGTCCATCACGTCGTTGAGGCGCCGCACCTGCTCGTAGCTGAGCACGGCGTGGCGCTCTCCCCCGCCGCAGCTATCTTCTGAAGAGGTGTAGCTCGACTCGCTCTGTAACAACGAGATATAAACGTGTTATTACATGTACATAACAATTGGTTTAACGATTATATTCGTGGTGTTTACCATATATGTAATAATCATATATGTAAATGTTTTTTTAAACTTGCACTGTCGTTGGTACTAAAAGTGGAAACCCTGGTTTTTAATTCATGATATACACGAGCGACCTTTTACAGATTATTACTATCCAGCTTTTGCCAGCTGCTTACGAGTGTTTGACCGTTTGAACCTAAGTACACAGCAATATTTCTAATATATTTAAGTTGCTAGAATTCGTAAATGTCGTATTACATTTTATAGTTGACAATGACTTATACTTCCAGAGAGGCACAATTGAAAATTGTATAGTTTATTTGAGGAAAAGATCATTTTAATATTTAAAATGTTTTTGCATATCATAATACAAATAGTATTGACTTTTTATTTAGTTCTTCTTGATTTAATAAAAAAAAATCATACGTATTAAAATAAATAGTTAATTTGCTATTCGCCTATTTCGGAGAAGTGGAAAACGGAGTCTTCACTAGGTTTCCTCAGCTTACTGATATATAAACAATAAAAAAAAGAATGAACTCGCTATATTATTTAACACAATCATCAACCTCATACATTTTAAGTGAAGTGTTAAACAAATTATAACGCAATTTAGAAAACAGACAGCGGAGACACGAAGAAAATTAAATGTCAACAAAAATTATATATAAATAAATACTAAGAAATGACGTAATTACATTTGGTAGCCGAATTACCGAATAAAATATTACGCGCGAATCAAGGTCGTTTATATTTAAAAAAACAAGATCGAAATCGGGCGTGTTGTTTTATCGGACACATTCCGAGATAAATGCATTGTGATATTGACCTTCATATTGAGATTGCGTACTTGAGTATTTCTTTTGTAGCTTCACGTTGTATCCCGCAAGGGAGGGAGTAGGCAGATGGAATCAATAAATTAGGCAATTAAGACATTCCGTTCCCTTAACTCTGAAATAATGATCTTTAAGCGACGGAACTTGACTCTGCGCCTTGTCCTGTTACCAGAGCGAGGATATGTGTCACCGCCTATTATGTGTAGAAATAGAAACACGTAAAATATACAAAAAAAGAAAACAATTGTTCAAAGTATAGTTTTTATCTTTTATTTTATTAATTTAATTATGATTTTGTACATTTTATTAAACAAAAAAGTGGTTATAAATTACTTTATTATGTAAATATATGTTATAACAACAACTGCTTTTTTTATTTTAACTTTACGGATACAGCAGTAGGTATCTGTACAAGTACAAATATTTATTATATATTTCATATCAGCTTTGGTCCGTTCATAGCACGGTCAGCCAATTAAAGCTAAATAAGCTGCGCTTTGTCTACCAAAACGAAAAAAACATAATGTAATCATTCTCTCAAGTGGAATCGAATTTACAACCGATGCGTTTTAATTCAGACTCTATTGCGCCACGAGGGACTCTAGGAACTCATCGTTCATAATAATGAATGATAAGTTTCTAGAGGCCGTCGTGATTAATAAATCATCATAGAATAGAAAATAATGAAAAGTGCAGTTCTTTTCTCTATTCCAAAAGAATATCCAGAGAATATTTCTTCGTTCAGTATGGGAACAGTATTAGTTTTATATGTACCTATATGTATATATACACAGGTAGGTACAGAGGTCAAAATGTTCCAGTGGTAAGAATTTATTCAGTTGTTTCCGCTTATTCAGACAATACACGCTAACGGTTCATGGTATACGAGCGTAGTTTCTAATTTATAATTTGGGATGTTATAAGTCATTTTGCCACAGCCCGAAAAAAAATTATTGCAAATGGAAAATTGCGCACATTTAACATCACTCCATTGTATCATCGAACCCACGACTGTCGTTTGGGCCATAATTTACTACTAAGCCATAAACGTAAATCAAAAGTACATTATATTTCAAGGCTTCACCTATAAAGTATATTGATAAAACAAAATTTCAATAACCGCGCGCGCGTCGCTCGAAATGTAAGTAACGTTAAACGTTTCTATTTTACATTGTGACGTAAATAAAAATTTACAATGTCATGAACAGTGCGGCCCCGATCGCTTTTACTTGAATATTTTACCTTGCTTGCTATATTATACACTTCACGCTATATCACGCATATAGCTGACAGGCAAAAGGAACTTAGTGTCAAGACACTCTCGTTTTCCACGCACCGCCAAATTTTGTGAGTGGGTGTAGAGTGGCGAAACGATGCGCTTTGTTTTGTTACTAGAGCGTGGAAACGAAAATAATTCATTCCACCTAGAAGGATGCGAAGCTACAATGGCCTTACTTTCTATCAGACGCTGTGCCGTTGCACCACGACGTCAATGTAGCTTAGTCATAGCGCAATAGAACATCATCCAATTGTAAACGCGGAGAATGTGGGTTCGATCTCCCCTCAGCTAAATGAATTTAATTTCTCCTCTATGCTGAGACATATCGCGGCGTTGAGTTACCGTCTAACTGCTATGTGCGAAATACGACTTAAAGATGAAACACATTAATCATAATATATATTTTCTTGAGTTGGAATAGAACTTACTATGATTGAATAGAGTCACTTTCCAACTACGGCATCAATTCACATATCAAATTTAAATATTTAAATTTACTTAAAAAGTACCTGCTAATTTCGCTTTCGTTTTCTTTGGCTTTGGAGAGAGTGATTAAATTATGTATAATTAAAGAATAATAGAAACTTCGAATAACATTCATTCTACTAAGGTGTTTTAATTTTTACAAATTTAAAGTAAAGTCTAAACGAACCTAGATTATTTAAGACACTGATCTCATCAATAGATTTCCGTTCTCCATTAACCGTCGAAGTATCGAGACACTGCGTGCCGATTGGCGGAACTGAACGCCATTTGTTGCCAGAGCGAGAAAATGCTAATATTAAATATTTCATTCTCCGAGGTGGAAAAGCACACCCTTCGCCACGCCTGGCCTCAACTGCTTCATAATTAATGTTAATATTTAATGACGCGTATACCAGTCATATAATACAAGAGTAGCTGCATTTTAGAATTTTGATTACGGCTATTTAAATCCGGCTGTGAATGACAGCGAAGGTTAGCTCATATCACCTATAAGTTTTTAATTTAACTAAATAAAAAAGTTTTACTTTGTTTCTTTTTAAATATACTAGAGGTTGTTTAAGATTAAATATACTGGAATTTACGGTATACTGGAATTTTGTAGGTACTACTGCCTTTTTTCCGGCCTAAACGCCGTTCTCCACTCAGTGGAACTTAAGACATCATACCGATATCATATACACATAGTATACGTAGGTGTATATAAATAAGTTAATTTGTAATATTATTTAGACTTTGAATCGGTGATCTATAAACAAATTTGAACAATATAAAATGGTGGCTTTTTTAACATTCATAAATTGTAAGAGAAAAATAAATTACCTGAAAAAGAAAATGCCTTTTGAAAACCGTCGAAACTCCAAAATGAGACGTCATATATCATAAACATTTTAAATCATATTTAATAATAATTACATACTAGTTTTCGCTCCGAGCAATATAGCCGAGATACTTGTATGTAGGTTACCAAACGACCTTTAATTAAGCGTGTAATTTATGTTTTTAAAGTGGTAGAAATCCATGTAACAAGGCTATTTCGACTGAAGGTATATTATGTTGTTTAATTCTAGTAACTATAAATTAAGAAGGTTTAACATTGCAAGCAACAATGCAAGAAAAACCCCAACTACATACAAACTTAAAACTAAAATACCAAATAAATAATTTTATTTGTTTTAAATAAAATTATTTATTTGGTTTAACAGTGGAAAATTAAAATTTTACAGGACTTCTTAGGAATATTTAATTGGTAAAAGTTTTTTTTTTCTTGTCTTTAGTGACAGTACTACGGATAATATTATGCGTTGCGCAGTCGATTAAAAAAAACCAGGCATATTAATCGATTTAATGTCATACAAATACTAATTGACTACCATGGGAGTGGATTCTGTAGCTTTTACCTATTACTTTTTTCCGAAAAATCTTAAAATAAAGACCTAAAATATACTGTATTTGATATACATTATATTCAAGTAGTAATTAAAATGACTAAAATTACAAATCACAAAGAAAACAATGTTACACATACGGAAAAAGTGAATACACTAAATATAATTGTGTTGAACACGCACCGGTGATTAGTTCGGTTAAGTGACTCGTCTGAGGGATACATGCATGTAAATATGCAGTTATAGAGTTTTTAATCGTGTTTGGAATAAGGCAAGACTATGTAAGACTATTTCGACCTAGAATTAGCCTTTACTCGGCGTTGAGTTCCGCCAGTCAACACCGGTAGAAAGTGAGATTTTAACTTAATAAGAAGTATTATAATCGCGCATCTCTTATAGGCCAAGAGAAGTTGTGTTAAGACACTCTGTTCTCTCCTTTCCACTGTTATAAGACACTTTACCAAAGCGGGAGAAAGGGAAAGAACGTAAAAAAAAATCCCGATAGGGGTTTTGGTGGCACAACCATTTTCATAATGGCAATAAACTACAGACCTCGTGGGAATATTACGGAACCGTATCTAAAACGTTATGATTAATTAACACTTTTAAAAAATAGCCGTACATTTCTGACAAGTGCCGCAAATTAACGAGCGCCGCTAACGACCGTTACAAGGACTTTTTTTTAATGATCTGAACAGTTCCTAACGAGCAAAGTGCAGACCTGGCACACCTGTCAGGCGAAGGTCCTTTTGAAGAAAAATAGAATTTAGAGTTATTAATGCCGTCGAGGCACAGCGCGTCATAGATATCATATTCAATTTTTACATTACTCAGCCTGCGCTTTGCCTCGTTACCGTTGAGTTTCCCTACTCAACATGCAAAGCCTCAAAAATTCAAGCAAAGAGGAGGTTATCAATTCGACTGTATTTTTTTTGTTTGTAACCTCATAACTTTTAACTGGGGAACTGATTATGATTTTTTTTATATTTTTGTAAATGTTTTTCTCAATTATGTCTTACGCTGTTGAAAGATCGCTTATCTAATATGTGGTCAAAATCGAACCCAAGACCCCATTCATAATCGAAATAACAATAGCTGTTGAGGAACAACTAGATAAAAATAACTTAAAGTTAAAATATTCTTGCATTTTTTCTCGTCTCACTGACGTACAACTACAAGATTAAACATATGACGCAAGAACAAGATAAGAAGATGAGAATGTGGGCGGAAGTCTTATAAGTACGGTACAACCGCAAGGAGATTTGTTATGACGACTGTCAGTGATGTAAGGAAACACGTGAGTTCATTCAGAAAGAATCGCCTATTTAAATTTATTTTCTATGTATGTTACAAAAACGGCAGGTGAAAGATAATATAAAATGAATCGAATGAGAAATATGTTATTTAGCAAGTAGTTCACGCCGTTTCCTTTACATAGCATGGTTAGGCAAAGTGAACCTAAGTGTTGAGACACTTCGTTTTACACTTCCCGTCCAATTTTCCAATACGTGTTGAGTGGTGGAATACAATGCCGCGCTGTTTTACTTACCAGAACAAGAAAAGAATGATAATTAATTATTACCGCGCGGAAATCGAGCCCACGTCCCGTTTAAAGTTACTAGTAACTCTAAATTTAACAAAACATAGGTACATATACATGAACCTGTGTTTAGTAAACACCACAAAACGCAGGTAGCAATGACACCAACCAGTATCGATCGTGAACTTCTCGCTCGTGTGAATCGTACCGTGCGTACGGAACACTGATTTATTTCCCAACAATGGAGGCTAATGCCCTACCACTATGTTGTAACTTTAATGAAAACGTTCTTTATTGCTTACAACGATGTTTTGTATTACATTGTTTTTTTATCATGTTCATATATGCCTACATACATATCTTTTCGGGATAGGATTGTATAATACTTCATTCTCAAAGGAACGACACTTCCCACTTTCCGCCGAATTCTGGAGAATATATGGTAATACATTACCAGGGCGAAGAAAATGATATCGCGTCGATCACGTGAGATTGAACACACAGACTGTTGCTTTACTTTACAAACATGTATTCAAGTTATAAGTAATTACAATAAACAATTGTTTAGTCGACTTCTTTATGTAAAAATAATAATGCCACCATTTGACGCAACAATGACGTATTTGCGTTTTTAAATATTGCAGGAGATGGAATCAAAGTGTTTATCAAAATCTTTCCGCAAATTTTTACCTTTTTTTTACTGCAATTAGCAACAACAGTCATTGTTTCGCCAATTTAGCAATTTGATTGATAAAAATAAAAATTCCAGGTGAGATAAACAAGATCCGCCCATAATAGTTATAAATTAACACAAACAAAGGAATTTGTAAATTTACTTGAACATCAAAAGGTAAAATATTGGTTTTTCCTTTTGATATGTATTTTGAGAACATAAATTAATTAATTTATCAATTGCTTGAACTATAAGAGGTAAAATTCCTGTTTTCCGTTTCCATATTATGTATTTTGAGAAATCCTCTTTCAGTGCAATCTATGTAAAAGTACTTATTTCGAAAACGTATAAAAATTTGAACGTAGCATGTCTCGATCCCGCACCTCCTGGAAACCGACCAGGCGCTTTGACCACAAAGCCACACGTTCTCATCAAGCTACGTCGAAATTCTTATACGCTTGTTACCACTTATTTCTTCTTATACTATCTTATCTTATATATATCTTAAGTTTAACTTAAAATCCTACTATTGTTACATACGACTATATAAGTAACTTTTCTTAGGCAATAAATTTGAACCCTAACACTGACAAGTTTAGCAAACTCACAAGAAACTTGCCTAATTCAGGCTTTCCTAGTATCGCAAGTTAACTTGTGAAATAAGGAACAAAATACTGAAGGAGTGCGTAATTTACGCCGCCTATATGCGCTAGTAACTTGTTTTTTTTTAAACATTCGCATCTGACTGTAAACACGACGGTTGTGGGTTCGATTTCCACTAAGTGAATAAATCTAAGTCCGCTCTGTTGAGATAAAGCAAGGCTTTAAGTTCCACCACTCAACACACAATGTCCTAAATTTCAGCGGAATATGCATTTGGACTAATCTGCAGTGAATAAAAAAACATGAAACTAAAACAATACCGCTCAGCACTATTCACTCATATGAGTTGAATATATAAACATATTTTAAATATAAACATTTCCCCAAACGGAACTCGAACCGACGACCACAGCGACAGCTCATTTAGAGTATATGTCTGCATAATTATCACTTTTACTTTATTACCCTTTTTCTGTTTAAATAAAAAAAACCGCGAAAGCAAAGATATCCAAAAGGTGATCGATGTAAATGACATTGTAATATCAAACATTTTCTATCAACTGTTTAAACTAAAGATAAGTATCTACAACACAGGGCGTCAGTAAAATTAATAATAGTGTTAAATAAGTATTTACAACACAGATTATCAAAAAAAAATATTTAGATATAATATTTAAATAAGAGACTTGACAGATCCTACAGACAAACTGAATAAGCAGTTTTGTAGCATAATTTACTTGTCACGATATTGTATTGTAATATAATAATAAATAATAAAAAAAAAACAATGGCATTAATATTACATAATGTAATACCTACAATATAAAGTGTGAAGAGTGATATTAAGTTTTACTGTAGTACTGTACTGTATTTTATTTTCTATGTATAAGCAAATTTGTTAAATCTCTAACCTAACCATTTTCCGTTGTAGCATTTGTCTTATTGAATAAGAAGTGTGTAAGTTCGAACCGCTTAAGGAGAAATATTAATACAATGAACAGATTTCCAAGTTAAGACTCAAAGACCTCTCAGATTCAGTTAAACAATGGAGAACTGAGTGTCTTGATAATAGGTGCTTTTTGACTATCTTTCTATATGTGGGATACAACGTGGAACTGAAAATATACTATGAATTACGATGACGATTTTTTTTTATATTATAAAATTAGTGAATAACTCATCAAAGTAACACAAATAAACAATGTCGGTAAATCGTGCTAATATGATTTCGATAATAGAAATTATTTTAATAGTTATATATTGAGTATAAATAATATCTATCTCTTTAAGTCGTGATAAGAGCGAGTGGAAGACTTTGATGAAAGCATAACAAGAAAGTGAGTGATAAGATATGATAAAAGAGTCAAATTTCAATGCCAAATAAAATATACACAAAATGAATGAATTTATAAAATTTTCGTAATTTTGATATTATTATATTTTTATTAACACTCTGTTTACGTCACTTTCCGCCGAATTTTCAAGGCATTACGTGTTGAGTGGAACTCAACGCCGTGAAGAGAGAAAAAATCTAAATATTATTAAAAAAAATCGCATTCCCCTGGGATCGAACCCACAATCGTCGTCTTTACAGTCACACGCTAGTGCTGCGCCTCGACGGCCTTAAACTACGTGTTGTGTAAAAAATCTAGAAATCAAGGTATTTACGTGCGGAAGGCTAACAAGCGAGTTATTACTTTTTAACATAGTTAACGTTACGACTTTACTGAGTAGTATGCTTTTAACCATACACATACAAATAAATACAATAAAAAGTTTGCGTGGCGTTGAGTTCCGCCACTCAACACGCAATGCTTCCAGAATTCGGCGGAAAGTAGGAAACAATTTTTTTTAAATGGATACGAAGTGCCTCGGCTCTAGGTTCCCAGGTTCTCTATGCCTACCCTGATTTGTGCGGCATACAGCGTTAAATTAAAAAAGTTTTCAATTTAAAAGTGAAATGAAAAATTTTACGTAACCTTTTTTTTTAAGAAAATACGAGTATATTTTTATAACTTATATAAATGAAAAAACAGTTAAGAGAGCGTTAAATACAGGAAACATTAAAGTCGTTTTGAGTATTGTTGTTATTATCAACATGTAAACAACTGATAGGTATTGTTCAAGTGAACAGATTAAAGAACTCGTATAAAAGGAAAAAAACAAATCAACTTATTATAAATGGAGACGGGGTGTCTCAGCACTCTGTTCCGTTTGTATACCGCACACAGCAGGGTGGGCAGAGGTAACCTAGTGTTCAAACACTCCGTTGCTCATTTGCCGCTAAATTCTGGAGACATTGCGTGTTGAGTGGCGGAACTCAACGACACGCTTTCGTCTCGACATCAAAGCAAAGAAATGAAAATATCATTTTTTTATTTTTCTCGTGTGGGAATGGAACCCACAATCTGTGACGTTCACAGTCGCACACTTGAGCTCCTACACCACGACTGGTCTCAAATAAAAACCAAATCAATAATAAAATATTAAAGATATTAGATTAGACATTGTTATCATTATATAAACTAGTTATCTAATATCGGCCACGATGAGAGCAAGCAGGTAAACATCACGACATCCATGCACACATACACACACACAAATAAGCGACAATGTCAGTACGGTCACGATTTTTTGTGGTGGCTCTACAAAACTGTTTTGTGTAACACTGATGTCATTATTTTGTTATACGAACAATTATTTTGATTCAATTTATTGTAAATTTTCAATAGGTACATCTATATCTATACTGGTGTTATGGAGTTGAAGAGTTTGTTTGGTCGAACGTGATAATCTTAGACACTGCTAGTTGATTGTTTTAAAATAAAACGTAGACAAAATATAAAAAAAACGTTACGCTTTTTTCACTTTCAATTCCGAACATTAATGGAGAAAATAGCATTTTGATAAAACATTTATTGAAAAATGTGAATATTACAAAACAACCATAAAAGTTAATTATTGAACATGGAATGGATTTTTTTGTACATAATTTAATTATTGTTCGATTAAAATCGACACCAATGCTTGGTGGAAGATACCGCTAGAAGCCCAGAGAGAAGATGTTCGACTGTATATATTTGCGTTAGCTCCGCAATTTACATATAATGCATCAAATTTGGGAGGAAAGTGACAAACTGAGTTTTTAAAATAAAACATGAAACTGTTAAAACAACGCGGTTTAGGTTTTAAGCCTTTACATACATTAACTCCTTTACATCGCGCAGAAGAAAGTGGAGAACAGGAAGACCGGAGAAGTGTTTAAGACTAGATTTTTTTGTCCTGTAAAATATACTTAAATAATATTATAGAGCGCCACGTTTAAAAAAGGAACTACTAGAATAAAATCAACTTGAACGTGCAATAGTAGAATACGTGAAACGATCATCTTACGATCGATGCTGCCGAATGTCACTGACAATGAATTCTGGTATTTTATTTCAATAAACTCGAAAGTTATTTGAAGGACGCTCTATATTATATTATAAATTATAATATTTAAATATATGTCTCATTTCTATTCTGTTCTTTTGTAATACAGTACCTAATTAAAAAGACCATTTTTACATCAGGTTCTTTTAAATTTCATAATTGTAGCATTACGCTTATGTACAGAGCATTCTACGTGAAACTCCATTCTTTTGCTGTCCAATACACATCCTACGTATAAATTATTTAAAAAAAAAACAATAATAAAAAAATCGCGTGATCATTCAGCGTTAAGTGGCCAAGATAACCCAACATTACTATCTATTGTGTAACATTTATGCATCGGATATCCGAAATCGAGGTCGATACTTAGTTACTATAGTTAAAAAGATGCTTTCGATTTCGACATAGCTATTAGTATTCGCTCGTGACCGACGCCGTCTGGAATGCAGACGAGAGGAGGTCATACCTGCCGTCTGCCATTCATAAGTCACTAGAGTGGGATACGCTGTTACAATAGCCGCATTGACTTACACATGTTTGTAAGAAAAATATATGTGGAATTTGTAGCCATTATGGCGTAGTAGTGCCACTGCACTATGGCTGTAACTGCGATGGTTGTGATCTTTTGTACTCTGCTTTGGCAAGACACAGCGTTGCTTATATTCCTTCACTTACAACGTCTAGAATTGGATCACGAATTCAGAAATGCCTCAAGTATTCGGGGAAAAATGCCAAACAAAGTGTGTGTCTGGAGTATTTTAACACTAAGTTCCCAGGTTCCCTCTACCTACCCTGCCATGCCGGGGATACAGCGTGAAGCTAAATAAGAATTTTAAAACTAAACAGACATGGTTAGGAGAAATTATATATACTCACATACATACATAAATTACAATTTGCGTTTCTTTACACGCCAACCCATAACTACTTGAATGTAGTGTAGTATGTACTTTCGTTTTCGTGTACGATAATTAGCATGGGCTCGGCGTGCGCCGCGCGACGGAACGGAACTAGCGGGATTCGGTTGGTGTATGAGCGAGTCTATTTTCACTTTCTTTTTATTGATTGTCAAATATTAGTAGGGAAAATATATTTATTTACGTTATTTCTATTTAATTCTATTTTCTATTTAATACTAGTATTTCCATCGTTATTTCGTTACAAACGTATAAAAATGCAAATCTGTTTTTATATTATTAGAATAGATTACCAATTAGTAACTAAACGCAGATATGTATATGTTGACAATGAAACTAACATTTCAATAATAGGCATAATCTAATTCATTGAATTTTTGAGGGTACACTTAAGAAACTTATTTCCCAATAAGACATTTCTGTTTCCCACTTCCCGCCGAATTCACGAGACATTAAGTATTCAGTGGCAAAACTCACCGTCGCGCTTGTTCGCGTGCACTTATGTCACGTTTAAAAATAAAACAACACTTACAAAGCCTTAACAAGGTTATGTTAATAAATTTTAAATAATAGCAGTTTCAGTTCTCATATTAATAAAAACTAAAGCCAAAATTACCATAAATTAAAAAAAAGACACGTGTAAATGTCAATAACCTATGAACTTCGAATAATTCAGCCAGGCGCGATCAAACGACAATATATTATACAGATGATAAAATTAAATGATTAAACAGATATAAAATAAAACAGATTTTTTTCAATTATACATGAGCTTTAAAAAATATTTAAATAATACAAACGTTTCTTTCGGACGTTACATCATTTTATTTGCATATAAAATTTTATGTAATTTTTCGCCATTCGAATTTGAATCGTATCTACTGATTAGTATTCGACAGTAATATCGAAATTTGTATGCCTACTAGCCTCTTTACTACACCGATGTTAGGGACAACATTTTTTAATGTAAAAAAAATATAACAAAATAAATTTAAGGTAGTATCAAATTTAACATAGCAAGGACAAATGAAGGATATAAATTTTTAATGTAGCACTAAACTTTTTGACACGTATTAAGAACCGAATGTACCAATTTGAATAAAACTTTCACTTTTAATCGCATTACTAAAAATTCTTATCTATTAGCAATTATTTATTAGCTTATCATTATCGACGCTACGTGATACTAAGTAAATATCTAAACAATTAAAAGGTAGATTAACATAAATATTTAGTTCAAGTTCATTTCGTTTAATAATGCTTGTTGCAACGAAATGCCCTTACACTATCAAATCAAGGGTTCCGTCGAGGAAAATCGTAGCGCGCGGGCCGCATACTAACAGCGTCCTAGGCGTCGCCGTGAGGCAACGGCTGGCAGACCAAGCTGTAGGTAAATCTCTTGGACGTTTCAAGTATAAATCGTGCTAGGTTATATTTTACGAAACACTTATCTATGTGTATGATTTACAATTCAGTAGCCAGGTAGGCATAGGGAACCTAATGTTATGACACTCCGTTCACAATGAGCCATTTCCCTGAATTCTGGAGGCATTGCATATTTTTTTTATATATTTAGATCTTTGAGTAAATGTATTTTTATCGTGGTATACATTACTAGTTGCAGACACTCCGTTCTCTCAAATTTTCGAAACATCTCGTGCTATATAACGGACCTGAAAATAAAAATAATTCTTTCTTTAGTGTGGGAATCGAACCCACAGGCATCTTACGACAGGGTCAACACAACAAAGAATAAACTGGACCAATTATCTAGTTCTTAACATTCAGATCCACTACGCAGTTAGCCTAGGTATGACGAATTATTCATTTCAGATACATTTATTTTTTCATACCTTCTCGTATTCTATTTAAAATTAGTTCCCAATTTACAATAGCTTAATAGGAACGAAATCACCTTGAAATTTTTAAGACCGGAAAAATGTTACAGCCAATTAGTTACAAAGCAAGTTAATAATAACTCGATACATGTAAATAAAATAATAATAAAGACCATTATCTATACTATCTATATCAATATTATAAAGCTAGAATTTGTCTAGTTCATCGTGCGAATGTCGAGAACTGCGGGTTCGAATTATAAAAACAGTTTAGTGTTAGTTATTGGTTACAAAATTTGTTTGTATTGTATAGTGTATTCATAGAGAAAAGTTACATTACTAATACAAATAAAAAAATGTCAAATCTTTCATCCATTGCACTCAGGTTTAGCGTTTTCTACTTCAGCTCATTTTCACGACAAGCTGAATGGCGGTACCCAACGCCGCGCACAGCAGGTAAATGCAATTATTTTTTATTAAATACAATAGCCACTTACGTAACGAATGCACATAAAGTAATATATTTTTATTACCTTGACCACGAGATATAATCGACCCACATTCCAAGCGCACAGTACTTAATAGAAAACGCTACATTTTTCTTTAAATAATAGCTTATCTAAACAACCTGCGTTAGAAGGTCGAATTAAGCTGCGATAACGACTATATATAGATAAAGTATTTAAAATTGCAATAATTGTAAAAAATATGAAGGTTGTAATTTATATGAATGGTCATAAATATTAGATAATTCGATATTTTATTTTTTAGCAATAAAAAGTAAAAAGGATAGGAAGAATAAATATATCTTCAATTTTTTCATTAAATTTATTTAAAATTTATGTTACCAAGTAATGCAATATAGATATAATAAGTATATTTTTCTATAATAACATTATTTCGATTACATTTTGTCTCAATTTCTTTTAAAACTAATGCAGTATAGCAATATAGATCCAAAAATATTTGAATATACGCCTTTAACTTTGTGTACACTGAAGCGCGTAACGTTTGAATTTTTTTTTTCATGCCTGTAGTAATTTTTAAAAATGCTGCCTTATTGCTTCCCTACATTACTTAGCCTACCTAAACTCACTAACTAGTAATTCCAATTGTTTTTCATCTGTCAATCACTCAGAAGAATTTTATATTTGTAGAAAACGAGATCACTTTCCGCCGAATTCGGAAGGAGCTTAACGCCGCGCTTTGCCTCGTTACCAGAGCGAGGAAATAAAAATGCTACCACAGGTATCACTCGTATTTATTAATATGTTCTAAATATAAACATAATAATTAATAATATAAAATATATTAATAATTACAAAAACAATTATCTCAATCATATGACTTGTATTACAAATGCATCCTGTATATTAGAAAACTTCACTTGCCATCAAGGATGTCTCGATCACGACTAACCGAGACTCGTAATTTCGTCTCCACCTTAAATATTGCCAAGTAAAGGTCAAATTTGTTGTTATTTTTTGCCATTCTCTGTTATTTAAATGGATTTTATGAAATTTAGTATTATTTGAAACGGATATTATATTAAATAATAAAAAAAAAAGAAATAAAATACTCGTATTGTGAGCAAACTCTACACGAATTAGTTAGAAAAGAGAAAAGGGGAGTAGATATAGGGTGAAAGACTACAATAGCAATGGAATTGAGTCAATCGAGGCAGTTGCTTGTAGGCAACGGCCCTTTTTGGAACGCATCTGAAATATTGTTGTGGAGTGATAACATATCACTTCTCGCAATTATGTAGAATCTCTTTCCGAATAATTTAGAAGCATATAGACGCTTTTGATTTTTAACAGCATATTTTTATAACAAACTATTTATTATTTATACATCGATACAAAACGTTGTTTTTGAAATCATATTTAACACAAGTACGATCAAGAAAATAAATACATATTGACAAAAAATATTATTGCACAATAATATGCAAATGCTTGATAATATTTAATATGCAGATACTTGTAACATCGCATATAACATAATGTTTACAAAACAACATTATATTTAGATAGTGTATGCTATAAATATGAACTAATGAAAGTACGCAATTACCCTTCACCCAGATTTTCATTTTCGTTATCATGAAGCCTGAATTTGTTATCTTTGTTATTTTCTTGCAAACACTACCCAATACAAAAAAAAAACCTTAATTATGACCATTAGTTCCCGAGATTAGCGCGCTTAACAAAACTAAAATCAAACTCTTGACCTTATATTGTATCTATAGCTCTAAACAACATAATAAATATTAATATAGAAGTAAAGATACCTCATAAGTTCACAATAGTTATAGTCAATACCAAAATAAGGCATAATCTGTATAGAAAACGTCTATGCAAGAGAATGAATAATTTAAGAATATATTAATATAAAGAATCCTTCATCCAACACGAGAATAACGCGTGCTATCATCCAAGTCTGGCGAAAACATTGCGTGAGCTACTTGAATGGTATTCACTTAAAATTCACACACCACTTGAAAATCATTCTGTTTTAGTTTAGATTTGTTATAAAATTAGCGTTATATTGATTGATCTTTAGTTATTTTTTTATTACATTTTGTGACGTAAATAAATAAAGTGAGAAATATGGTTAATGGAATGTCGATTTAAACACATAATAACTAGTTTCCCAGACAGCTAGGTATTTTATCGGTGGCCATATTAGATTATGGCGTATATGAGCCACGACAAACAATAACATTATTTGTACTTGTATCAACAAAGTTATGAAGCAAAAAGCATGTATTTAGCGTTTCTTAGTAAAAAAAACGATATTTATTTTAAATAAAGTGACAACCCTGATCGAAATATATAAAACAGAATGTGGAATTAACGTCCAGTAAAAGAAAAACAATATTGAAATGATTATAAATTTTGTTGGAAATATTTGTATGCGGTTGTTAAGAAAAAAATATAGATTATTTCTTGGTTTTGTTTTATATCTGTTGATTTAGCCTCTATCAAATACTTAGAAGCTTTTTTTTTAAAGAAATATTTTATTTTCGTCGATTACGGAATGATACTGAGTCACGCTGTTAAAGACACTCCGTTCCCCACTTTCTGCCGAATTCTGGAGGCGTTGCGTGTTGAGTG
>DWAN01000169.1:0-29341 GCA_018230445.1 Heliconius hewitsoni | reverse complement strand
TTTCATCTCTTCGAGTGGGGATCGAACCCACAACCAGTCGGTTTTGCAGTCACATTTCGTGCCGCTGCGCTACGACTGGCCTGAAATTTAATTAAGTACTAATTATATTTAATATTTATAATTTAATCCACGAATCTACCTTTTATTTAATATATTTATTTATATTTGAGTAACAAAATTTTTAATTATAAATGAAACAATTAAAAATAAAAACTTTTGAATTATTCATAAAATTCAATATTTTGTATCACACGGTTAGAGCATTTTCTCATGTGCTTGTAAATATTTTTGTTATGGTCTACTTCCTGTGGAAGTAAATTTATGTATCGTTGCTTCTTTTTTTCTATGAAACATCTTGGGATTTCCAGAGATAACCCAGAAATAAAGTATTGAAAACCGGAAAATAGCCGTCAAAATAAACATTTTTAATAACACGAAAAAAAAAGCGTAATTATCACAATTATTGTACGTTTGAGAGTTACGATGCCACATACTAACATATATATACGCACACACAGACACGTCAAACTTATAATAGTTATTTTTTATTAAAAAACTAGAGAAAGATATGCAATAAAGAAGAATTTCAAGAAGGATACGTAATAGAAATCGTTGTGACTTTGCATAATACGAACGTTAATGTCGACCTACTTCTATGTTACGGTCACTGACTCAGTGTATCAGTGGGTCACGGTCGAAATGTGTATGTAAATCTTGTGGTACGAGATGATAGACCAGTCGTGGAACTTCAATGGATAGAAAAAAATATATATTTTTTAATTTCATGTTGTATACCGCTCATAGAAAGGCAGAGGGGACTTGGGAAACTAGTGTTGAGACACTTCGTTTCTACTAAGACACTGTCGTGCCTCACTTTCCTCCGAATTCTTGAGGCATTGCGTGTTGAGAAGTGATACTCATCCCCGCGCTTTGTCTTATTATCAAAACAACGAACCCCCGAACAATCGCTTAGAGCCAGGTGCTGTTCTAATTATCATGTTTTAGCTTCACGCTCTTCCACTTTCGTCTCCTATCCTTTAGCCACGTCCGTCCCCTGATGGATTCCAATATTCTAAATACATTAAATATTTTAATCTTATTCTTTTAGACATTGCGTTTGGAGTGAAGGAACTCAACGCCGCGCTTTGTCTTGTTACCATATAAAAATAATTCATAGTCCCGATAACCCCCTTTAAATGTTGTTCAACAGTAAATCATTATGGCACTACGCCACGGCGGCCTCTTATTACTTTTATGTCATAGAACTATTCTTTTTATTATGGAAAATTTTGAAATAGATGCAATCAAACTTGCTACCGGAAGAAATTTGTATTTAACAAGATTACCTTTTCAAAAGTCTCAAAAATCCTGCAATCCAAAATAAGACATACATATATAACCTGATATTTTTTTCGTAAATCTGTTTTTTTTAATAAGGTTTCCTTTCAAATATTATCTCGTACACATAATAAGAACTAAAACCTACATTTAAGAAAACAACCACAAAACAAACAGCCCAATTAGTCGTCACTTTCTCGAACATTTTGCGGTAAAACGCTGAATTCGAAACGTGAGTGTATGATGTCATTCAGTGAAAGTGCTTTAAGTTTTTGGTTCCGCATGAAAAATTATATATTGAGTCATAACATGTTATAACGATGAAAAAATATAATAAAATACATGCTCTTGTACGTGTGTCACGCTATATTAAATATTTCGATTTAAAGCATATCCGGTTGGTAACGTATTACATAAAATTTGCAGATTCTTTCCAATTTTCTAAATATTTAACACGACAAAGTGCACCGTTAAGTTCCGCCAATCAATACACAATGCCCCGACAATATAGCGTAAAGTTGGTAACGGATGTGTCTTAATGGGAACGGACTTCTTATCACTAGTCTCCCTGGTCAAACCTGCGGAATAAGACACTGTGTTCTTCAGATTCCGGCGAAATTCAAGATACAGTGAGATGAGGGCGAAATTCAACGTCGTGCCTAGTCTATAGTGGAGGGTCTTTGCCCGGTGCGTCTACAGTCAGTCCCTGGCCCCCTGCACCACAATGGCCTTCAGTAACGACCTAAGAATATTTTTTCAAAATTTTATCGATATTTTAAGCTTCATATAAAATTCGTTTACTCCAACCTAGTTCATTCAACTACAGAAGAACTTGCGCCACAATAGGCTCATTCATATTTACTTATAATCGCGATCTACTGACACACTTCAAGACAAAAGATAATTCAATTATCACTAGAAAAAAACACATCTTTGTTTACTCAAGCTTCTAAGAGAACTTTTGTATGGGAAAAGATAAATAAATACAAGGTGAATGTATAGAAAGCCTATGAATAAATCAATATTTACCTCCATACAATGTACGGAAATTTTCAAGCTGTTTCTTAAGAGAGCGCTAGCGCGAAATGCATATGCATAGAGTAGGTAAAGATAACCTGGTGTTAAGACACTCGCGCCGCATTTAGTTTCAATATCATTTTGACTCGACGTCATATTTTGTCTTACCAGAACCTTGTTATATAGGGGAACAATAGAAACAAAGAGGGCTGTGCTGGCTGGCTGAAAATTAAAAAAGTAGAATCTTTACGTAAAAGAATCAATTAGTTCATATTTCATATTTTTTTACTAAATTATATTTTTATTATTTTGAATTTGAAATATTTAAATCTGCAACACACAACTTTCGTTTAACATTATCATTAAACTATGTCAACTTCGAATGGTAGTTGTTACAAAAAACGTTTCTACATATCAATGCCGATGCCGGAAAAATAAAAAAAATAATACTTTTTCCCGAGAGCGTATTACCCCATACCTAATAGTATTTAGAATCAAAGAATAAAAAATAATTTGCAATATAAATTTAATCGACAGTAAACCTACAGCTATATAACAAAATATAATTTATATTACACAAGCGTAAAGCTCCTGCCGTTTTCATTTCAATCACGTACAAAACTTTCTAAGATCGTAAATATAGTTTCTCCAATAACTAAATAATAATGGATAAAAACATAAATTGTGCGTAATAATAATCAATTTAGATGGTTTCTGTAATTTTCAACTTTCAAAAACTATAATTCATTTTGTTAGTCAATTTATAAGCTTAATGACATCGTAGTTATGATCCAGTCTTTATATCTTAAAAATAACTATCCGTCGCCCGCAACTATGTTTGCGTGGATTTTGATATGTAAATTGAAAAATGCTGGTTCTCTCCGAGCTTGTAGAAATTTCGAGAAATCTTCTCTTACTAACGGATAAGTCCTTCATATGCTTAAATATCACAAGTCATTCATATTGTATTATATAAAATTGCGATTACCAAGTCAATATATTTATTTCAAACATAATAATAAAATATTTAATAATCAGCTTAGTATTACAGGGATCGTATTTAAAAATGTCAGATTCCAAATGCAAAAGTATTATTTTGTTTATTTTTAAGTATAACAGTATTTCTGGAATTTTAGCACTTTGAAAGTGTTTAACTTTGAAACGATTCACCTTGAAAAAAAATGGCTTTAGGAACCTTAATGCAATTTTTAAAGACCTATTTATAAACCAGATACATGTATAGGTCTGATGAAAAAAAATACTTCAATGTATGAAGAGCCCCCCCTGTAATGTTATTTTTTTTTGTTTTTGTATAAAAATCGTAAAGTGATTAACAGAATACATCTACCTACTATATATCAATTGTGTAGTAGTTTCAGAATAAATTAGCTGTGAAATACAGACGAACGGACAAATAGACGGACATGACGAATTTATAGTGGTTCAGTTTTTCGCCATTCGGCTACGAAACCCTAAATATAAACATCATAGATATGTAAAATGCGGCTAATTAGTGTTTAATTTACTAATATTATTATGTAATATACTAAAAAGTAATGAAATAAATACATGAGTAAGATATTGCCTGCTATTAATTAAACTTAATACTTTACTATGGAAGTTGCTGTAATTTTTTTTAACAATTTTATTTCACTAGGTTTGGACATTACATTATAAGAAATACATATGTATGTAAGTAATAATTATAATAAAGTTATTAGTAAGTTATGATAATAAAATTTGTATTTTTTTAATTTCAGATGGACGAAAACTGTTTGGTGGTTACAAAATAACTCCAGCATATTGCAAAGCGAGTCGAGCAGCAAAATATAATAGAGGAAACACAATATGCATGTTCAATCATGAATGTGTGCAACGAGGAGGAGAAGTTGTGGGGGCATGTATGGATGGTTTCTTATTTGGAGCTTGTTGTCAATTACCCTTAGATAGTCAGCCCCATTTCCCCAAAGGTCCAGGAGTGGTCATGACAAGCTATTTAGACTATCCTGATACTGAAGCCGAAACTGATGATTATGATGAACAGCTGAGTGCTTGGCATAACAGTTTTAAACCAGTAGTTACTCCAGGGTACAGACCAAGTCAAGTTTCGTCATCTACAATGAAATCAGATAATCTAAGCACTGAAAGTCACCAAGCGGAAATTATATCGGAAGGTCTCACTCAAATTACTAACACTCTTTTGAGTACTCCACCTAAAGATAATAACTTTGTATTTGTAAAACCTGAAAATGTTTATACGCATAGTACAATAAACCATGCTGTTGCTGAGACGATTCTATTCCATAAAAATGGTTCTGTAGCTGATGATATCATGAGACCTTCAGATTTTAATGTACAAATTTCTTCTATGCAAACTAAACCTACTGTTCCACCTAGTTCTACATCTATTCAATCACCATCAATTATTGTATCAACTCACCGACCAGTATACAAACCTGTATTTAGGCCTAGGCCAATAAACAAAACTACAACTAAACAACCTACTACAGAAAATTACGTTATGGTGTCAACTGTCACAAAAGATAAGACATCTGAATTGTCGTCAATCGATAGCATTATACAAATGCTTAATGAAAGCACACCAAGTATGACAGAAGACGTAACACCTTCTTCAATGGAAATTAAGGAAACTAAATCTTCACCAACTCCATCTACAGTTTCTCCAGTTTCTTATAGCAGTAATTTTCCAAATTATTACTTATCTACGGGACATTATGTTACATTAAAACCATCCTCTTATCCCAGTAGTACAGTTGTATCTATTAATAAATATTCAACAAAAAAACCTCTTACCACGAAAAAACCTTATTATGGTAGTATATATACCACTTCCAATAGTATACCCCAAGATGAAAGACCTATTAAGCCTTCTTATTCATCTCCCAAGCCTAGTCAATCAACTAGTCAAGACATTGAAGCTTTTAATAGATACCCAACCAACCCACAAGATTTTGGTGATTCGGTAACTACATTTAGCTATGTAAGTTCAACAACAACATCAAAACCAACATCTACTACAAGACGACCACCATCTACAAGTTATGTCACAGGTTCGAAACCATTACGGCGACCGGTTACTCCACCTACGAATTTCTTATCAACTTATGACCCAGGTACTTTTTCAAGTGTTACACCTACAGTAATTGTACTTAATGGTCTTGGTAAGCCAGAAACTTCGTCAGAAGAGACACAATTTGTTGAAATATCACAAGAACCCTTTAAAAAACCTGTAAGTCAAATTACGGTTAACAATCACATTGAATCTACAAACAACATTTTCATGGGTAAACCACCAAAGATAGATGAAAATCCAAAGCCAAAACCACAGCCACCAAAGGAAAAGCCATCTTCACCTACCGTTGTTATTACTCCAAAACCATCGCCTACAACACCATATCCTGTAAAAATAACTACACGACCATCACTAGTTCCAACAATCGTCTCTACTCCAGATTATACAGAATATCCTTTAGAAATACAAACTCCATCAGACGATTTAATTAACTTCCCACCTGTAAGAAACCCAATGCTTAATGTTACTGGTTCAAATCTAAACGTTTTTAACACAAGCGTAGTCACACTATCTGATAATGAGTTAGAAATTCTGCATGATGTCGAATTTTCTACTCCATCATGGCAAGAGGATGATAAATTAAAAAATAAAATGAATTTATTCGTCAATAAAATAGTCGGTAGCCTTCAAGGTACATTCCAGGAGCTACATGATATTGTCATTCTTGACAAAAAGCCAAATGTTACTATAATTAGAGATAAATTAACTACGCCTAAACCTCCCAAAAAAACTATTGCAACTAGAAAGCCAACAACCAAGAAACCTGTTAGAATTACCAGCACTACAAAAAAGCCTTCAAAAACAACTAAAAGACCTGTCAAACAGACTACACCTGTTAAAAGACAGACAACAACAACAGCGCCCCCAACAACAACAACTACAGCGCCCCCAACTACAACTACGACAACAAAAAAACCGGTATGGAAAAATGATTTTTTGTTGTAAATTTCTTAAATCAATGAATTAAATCAAAATCAGTAGGATTATATACCTACTGATGAGATTAACAATATTTTTAGGTTTTACATTTATATTTAGTAATTTTAATTATTTTTATAATTCAATTCAATTTTCATACCAATCGTTATACGATCAGTATAGTATAATATTGGTAGACCAGATTTGGTCCTTGCCCTGTGATATAACTGATTTCAGACAACAACAATTAAGAGAACGAAGCCCACAAAGAAAGTGACTACTACTACTGTTACAACAACAGTTACAGAGGAAATTGAAGAAATAACCACGGAAGCAAATATTCAAATAGACTATAATGATAAAAATTGTAAGTATATATACAATTAAAATTATCAAAGTTTAAATTTATAATATATGAAAAAGCCAAGAGCGAGTCCGACCTGCGCATGGAGGGTTTGGTTCTGGTGGTGAGAATATTCTTCCATTATGTGGCAAAAAAAATCGGATTTTGGGTTTGATTTCCACTCATGAAAATTATTAAATTGATTATAATTTTATTGCTCTGATTGACAAAGACTTCCGACACTAATCACGTAATGTTTTAAAGGTTGGGCGGTGCGTGGGGAATTGAGTTGCCGTAGGCAAGGAAAACACAGTGATAAAACACTATATTTTCTTTGCCTACCTACAGTGATAAAACACTATATTCACTTTGCTATGTTCGTATACAATACATTATGTATTACAATATGTTCTACTATATAAAAATCTTAAAGTATTTTTTAAAATTCTAATTCCAGTGTGTGGAGTTCGTCCTCTATCAAAAACAGGGCGTATAGTCGGAGGAAAGAATGCAAAATATGGTCAATGGCCATGGCAGGTGCTAGTAAGGGAATCAACATGGCTTGGACTTCTGATCAAAAATAAGTGTGGTGGTGTACTTATAAGCAGTGCGTTTGTGACTACCGCCGCTCATTGCCAGCCTGGGTATGTTTATTTATTTGTAATTTTTTTTAGTTTCACGCTGTATCCCGCATATGACGGGGTAGGCAAGAAGCAATGTTATCTCTTAAGTTAAAGTATAGATATATAGAATCAGTGAATATAGCCATTATTTTACACGTCAAAAGCTTACTTTAAGCTTTATGATAAGTTATTTTAATTAATTAAATAATAATAACAATGATTGAGTAACTTAAATAAAAACTTATAATATCTTTATTATCACAGAACAAAGCAAGATAGCCGCTTAATTTTTTTTCCTTCTTAATAAGATAGATAGAGACAATCATTCTTAAGTTAAGACACCCCTTTTTCTACTTTGACAATGACAATACGCTGCGCTTTGGCCTGCCTGAGCTGAAACGAAAATAATTCATTTCCTCAAGTAAGCATCGAACAATAACCAACGTGTCTAAGGTCAGCCAATGCCTCAAAAGAAAATCTAAAAAGATTTTTAGTTTTTTACTATTTGTTATTTATTTATAAATAACTTTCTTATTCTTTTAATCATTTCGTGATTTCTAGATTCCTTTCCTCATTGATTGCCGTGTTTGGAGAGACTGATATATCTAACGATAATGAACCCCTGAGACCAGTGTCCAGGAATGTCCGTAGAGTGATCGTCCACAAACGCTACAACCCAGCTACGTTTGAGAATGATCTTGCTTTGTTGGAATTAGAGTCACCAGTTCGATTTGACCCTCATATTGGTAAGAGCTAGCTTTACGTGTTTTCGCGTATAACAAGATAGACAGAAGGCACCTACACCCGAATTTTTGGAACATTGCGGCTTAAATGATGGAACAAAACGGTGCTTCCATTCCCTCCATCATAGCCAGAAAATATTTTTTGAGCGTCATGCTGTATTCTGCATAGAGCAGGATACGCAGCAGGAACCTCACAATCTAGTGTTAAGATAATCTGTTCCCATTAAGACACTTCCGTTCTAGACTTTCCGCCAAAATCTGAAGACATTGCATGTTGAGTGTCGGAATTCAACGCCGCAAATGGAAATAATTCAAAACATAATCACTCCCCTGAGTAAAGATCTACCCCACAGAAATAAACACTTTATCCACTGCACCACGAGGACCTCATATTGATACAAAATAAGACGATATTTAAATTCAATCATTTAAAGATTCTTATAAATGTGAATGTTTATGTCTTTGTTCCACCAAACAAAACACTTTATCACTTAAATAAGCTGAACGAAGGTTCCCATTCCGTAATTTTTAGTATCTACTCTATTCTATATTAAAATCATTTTAATAAAATAGCATTGTTACAGCTATTTATTAATAATAATAACTTACAGTACCCATATGCATGCCACAACGGACTGAAGACTATACGGGTCGCATGGCAACGGTGACGGGATGGGGGCGTCTGTCGTATGAAGGAAAAGTGCCGTCTATTCTGCAAGAAGTTGAGGTACGATCAAATAATCTATATAAAGAATTACTGAATAAATGATAGATTCGTACAGCTAAAACTTCGAGGTGTCGAACCTTAAAAACCGGCTTTCGAGAGTGTAGGGCAGCATCGAGAGATGATCTCTGGAAATTGTAACTGAAATGGTAAAAAATAGACATTATGTTTGATAGTTCACGGAGTTTCAGGCTAGAGCTCGTATTTAAAGATTGTCCTATACTTTAAAGAAACATAAGATCACAATTTCTTTTACTATTCTATATTTTCCTTCATTGATATAGTTGAGGGAAGATATATAAATTCATTACCCCGAGTTTGAATCGAACCAACAACTACTGTGTTTATTTATAGTCACAACCTTCGTCTTTACCACCACGATGGCCTTAAATAAATATTATAGTAATATACTGTAATATGCAATATACTAATTTCAGGTACCTATAATAGAGAATCAAGTTTGCCAGGAAATGTTCAACACAGTAGGGCATGCGAAGCAAATCTTGACTTCCTTCATCTGTGCTGGATATCTGAACGGTCAGAAAGACTCTTGTGAGGTGAGACATTGTTCTTTTAATTAATACTTTTTTCAGTTTCACGCATATAACCACTAAGTGGGTGGACCTACTTAGTGTTAAGACACACCGTTCCCCACACTTTACATAATTTTCAGTACAATGCATCTTGAGTGACCGAACTCAACTCCGCGTTTTATCTTGTCTAGTTGAGCGAAGAAATGAAAATATATTTCGAACAGGAATCGAATACACAACCATCGAGTTAACAATTAAATATTGTGCAGCAGCGCGACGGTTTCGTGCCTATTTATTTTGATAAAATTACTATACGGTTAAATTATTAAGTTTACATAAAACTTATTCAAATTTGTACCCTTTAAACATTTAGAAAATGTAAAATTATTATTTTCAAGTAAATTCAAATTATTTGTTACAGGGTGATAGTGGTGGTCCTCTAGTAACACAACGGTCAAACGGCAAATGGGAACTAGTGGGTACAGTGTCTCACGGCGTTAAATGTGCTGCGCCTTATCTGCCTGGTGTATACATGAGAACTACGTATTACATGCCCTGGTTTAGTTTGAATGCTGGAGTTAAATCGTTACCTTGAAGGATTTTCTTTATAAAAAATTGAGAATAATAATTGATACTTAAAAAAAAGACGTCGACATAAAAAGATTTAAAAGGTGAACATACAACTAGAAAAAAGCTGTTAATCTTGAAATGGGTGAACATATTTCTTCACTTTATCTTGAATCAAGGCTAAAATATCAGCTAGCTTAGCTATTCTTAAATAATTCATCTTTTAAATAAAGAAAACTACATCAAAATTGGTTCATCCGTTTGGTAGCTACGATGCCACTGACAGACATACAGATATACTCATGCACAGACACGTCATATTTAAAATATAAAACAGCCCTCTGTTTTTGTCGGGGATCAAAAAGATTCTTTTGCGATTTACTCTGTAGAAATTGAACCTACAACCATACGATTGAAAATTATTTTATTAATTTAGTTGATGGAAGTTTTGGAACAAAATTTTCCAAATATTTGTTAATATATTTTTATGATGAATTTACTTTCAATAATACGTAATGTAACTTTTAAAAGTGTTATTTGTAAAATTGCTGGATACCAACAACACCAAAAATATACATACGAGTACAAGTGCGACCCACTCAGAAGTTTAAGAAAAAAAAAAACCAATTAAAATAAAAGATATGAAATTCAATTCTAAAATTTCGTTTCTGCCATTTTTCGTTTCCTTGCTCTGGTAACAAGACAACGTAGAGTTCACCGCATAACACAATATTTCGAAAATTGGACAAAAAGTGGCGAACGAAGTGTCTGAATACTAATTTTCCATCCATCGATACAGTACAGTTTATCCATCGATTTTCTGCATTCTGTGAAAAAAATAATATAGCGATTAGCTATTCTGCGTACCCTAGCTCTCTAAGGATATTATAAAAAAATCTAATATAAATATTGTAAATTATGTAATTTAATGTAAATTAGAATGCATTTACTTATCTTAGGTAATTATAGGCTCAAGTTTATTTATAATAGGTTAAGTAGTAAAATATTAAGTTATTTTTTTTTTTAAATAATATGATTTTCTTTTATACTTTTTTCGTATAATGTCTTATTTTATGAAAATTACTATTTATATCAGAATTAAAATAATGAAATTGTTCTGTGAACGTCTTGAATGATACGTGTATTCAATTATATTTTTAAATTTAATTTATGTTATTTAAGTATTATGAATAACATTTGTTTAAAGCTGTTTCACTTTAATCGCGACGACGGTTTTGGAGTCGAATTCCACTTGGAAGAATAAATTTTTGCTTTTGTCGACTTCTAAGACAAAGCGCGGCGTTGAGTCGTGCCACTCAAGAGGAACAAATGTCTGCTAAATGAGCAGCACATGGAGAACAGAGTGTAACTTAACGCTTGGTTCCTACCCTGCTATGCTACTGCGTGACATTTAAATTTAAATAAAAGATTTAATGAAACATGATATCGTAAATTATATTTTAAAAAAGCCCAAATAATTTATTTTCAAAATTTGTAAAACGGCTGATATATGTATGTATCAAATAATTCGTAACTACACAATGTCAGTCTTGTCAGTATGTTAAAGAATATCAGTATAAAGATTTCATTGATATTCGATTAAGAGACAAGAATTATCATTCAAGGCGTATGAATATAAGTTGTTAGTGAAAAACAAGTGCAATACACAAGGTTTTCAATTTGTCAAATGCTCAATATGTTATATTTTATAATTAAACTACTAATTGTTACGCATTTAATAAAAAAATATGAAAGTTTTTCTCTTTTTCTTGTTTTCTTTCTCTTTGAACCAATATTATACTTATAATTTTGAATTGATGTATACAATCTAGTTTTCTATTCCAGTAGAAGTTTTATGTTACAAAAAATAAAGTATGTTATTATACAATTCTAAACGCGATTTTCGTGGGTTTGATCGGCATTCGAGTATTTTTGTATTTTTAAAACTACTTTCATTGCCTCACTCTGGTGGACAATGCGCGGCGTTGAGCTCCACCACATAATTCACAACGTTTAAAAATTCGGTGGAAAGTAGAGAACTGATTGTAAGTAAACAGTAGATTCACTCTCTGTCAGAGCTTCTAAGCAGGACTCAGCACATACATATTATTGTGATTATAAGCAAATATTGTAAGCTTAAAATTAAACAAAAACTGCCTCAGTAAACATATTTATTTAACAATTTTTTTACATTTTTAATAGGAATATCGATTATTCGATTATAAATAACTATAATATTTAAGCAATCGATTACAATTTTTATTCTAACTTCAATTTTCGATATTATTTTTCTACTTGAAAATTCATATATTTTATTTTTTTATTGATGTGGCACAGCAGTTCAACCTCTAACGCCTAAATAATATATATTTGGAAAAAAAACTCTTTAACCGGATTAATTGCGTATATCTAGTATTATAGATTTTTTCAAAACGTTGGGTACTTTGCAGAATTCGGTGATCACGGTCTGTCCGTGATGTGGGCTCCGTTTATCAGTTAAAATAATGATTATATCAAACCACCACCAACAACTACAATTGCCTCGTGTAAGAAAACACGAACAAACAACAAACTCGATTAATCCGGTTAAAAGAGTTTTATTCAAAAAATATATATATGTAAAAATTAAAGATCTTATTACCTAAATAATCTTTTTTATACTTTTTAAATCTATATCTAAAAGCTTAGATTATACTTCTAAATATTCTATAATCTACACATTTTTGATAAACTGTGATTGTATATCGTTTGCGCTTTCATTTAAACAAAATCTTATCAAAATAAGCATAATAATCTGTTAAAAAGCTGTATAATTGTGCTCGACAGTATGTAAACAAAAAAATAACAAAAATAATACTATTAATATCAAAGATTTGAAATGATTAGTTATTCACTTATTAATTCTACCTTTATAATGAAAACATTTCTTGCAAATTGCATCAGCCCTATCTTTCATTGTTTGTTTTGAAATAGCCCTTTCATTTTCTGCCTTCTGTTCTTCTACATCGAATGGCCCTTCACTAAATTGTTGAATCAATTTCTTTATGTAACTACCTGGGCCTTTAATAGTGAGCTTAGATGAATCATCTTTTTCATTTATATCAGAACGATAGTCACTAAGAAGCGCATCTTGAAATTTATCAAAAGATTTACTAATGTTATCACCTATATCCAATTTTTCATCAATAGCATTGAAACGGACATATTCGTCAACTTTTTTGGAACCAGTTGGCGTTATTGTTATTTCATTATTTGTCATATCAATAGATATAGTAGCCTCATCTAGTTTTAATTCAGATAGAGAAATGTCAACAGATTTGGATCGAGATGGCTTAGATGGTGTACCAGTAGTGGGAACACTTAACTGATTGGTTTCCGTATTATTTTCTCGTTTATTACTCGCAGATGCTACAGGGGAAGTTGTGATGGAAGATCGTTCGCCGGGACTAGAACCTGTAAGATTTCAAAATTATTTAATTCAATGTTATTTTAGAACGCCACTAAGTTCTATTATGATATGCTGTGAAGAAAACGCTCTATTAAACGCTTTTGTGTTATAGCAATAAATTGTGGACTTAATTAAAGCAGAATAAATCCGCCACCTTCTTAGCAAATCCTGAATTACCTCAATATTTTGCTCCAATTGGATCACTTTTCGGTCCTAAAATAAACCAATAAAATTAAAACCTAGTAACACAAAGTAATGAACAATACAAACTTAGTCTACTACACACTTACAAAGTAAAAATATAAAAATATGTTTTTTTTAAAGCAAAGGAAAATGTTGTTGGCGATAACTGAAGATTTACTCTAGAAAGAGTCCAATTACCATTAGAAGCGTCTTCCCTCTCATCTTCTGAGCAGAAAGGTAAAGATTGCTCCACCATAAGCCCTTGTACCATGTCCATGTATGAATCAAGTGAGTATTTTTTTCCGCACATGCGTATACCGCGGATGCGCCTGCGCATCTCTATGACAAAGTTAGTAAAGCATATTATGGTAGAAAGTATGTTATGATATTATAGTCAATAAAAATTATAAAGTACTAAATTAATGAGATTTTTTTTGAAGAGAGATTTCTAAATGAAAAAAATATATATGTAAAGAAGATGATAAATGTGGAACTTTGTTTTTAAGCCAACTATAAAAGAGTTTAGTCATAAGCTATCAATATGCATGCTATTCTTCTTAAAGTAATAGAAAGTTAAAAAGAAAATAAAATCGTATTAATTTAATAAAGGTTAAATTAAAAACAATCACGTACAGAAGTCATATAATTTAATATTAAATTTAAATGTAGCAAAAGTTAGCAGATAAAGCGCAGCGTTGAATTCCTCTATACGCAAAGTCCCAAGCAATTGGACAGAAAATGGGAAACGGAATATTATGTTTCCTCAGCCTTTATATGACTGATATTTAGAGACTAAAGAGAATGGCGTGAGTTAAAATTTAGCCAATTAGACTATTAATTTATTTACATCCCACCTTATATATTATATACAAATATTAACTGTACTTTAGTTCTATTATATTAAGGAATATCATTCTTACCCGGACTATCTTTAGGTTCCATCTTCAATTGTGCAAAGGTTTGGGCACAAGACGATAGTACTTGTTCATAATCACAAATGGCAACATGGGTTCCGTTTACAATTTTTGGACTCATCGGGCTATTGGCAAGGAGGAGACTGGTGCCAAATGTGGCATTTAGCTCTCGCGTTTCTGAAATATCATGATAACATATCATGATGAAAATAAAATGAAGATGACTTGACAATAAAGCTCTAACGACTGTTTACTTTAAATAAGTTATATTTTTATGAATTTTATGATTTTTTTTATTATGTAGATAATATTTATTTCTCTTATATAATAAAAGGATAGAAAAGTCAATACTGTACATTAAAGATATAAAAAAAATATATAATTAATTAATTTGATAACAGAGACAAACTAGAATTATCGATATGTCAATAACGAGAATTCTTATCTGTCTGTCTGTTCACTTATCACGCAAAAATTACCAGACAGAAATGGACGATTTTTTGTATGGTGATAGCCTGGGGTCTGAAGGTACAGCTTTTCTGGGTTTGATCTCTTGTTTCCGTTATAGTTTCCACAAAATAACTACTAGATGGAAGTGAATTAATTTTGGTATTGTAATAGTTCAAAGCCTAAAGCAACTTATAGGATAATGATAGTTTCATAATGGAGTATAAAGCAATTTTAGTAGGAAAAATTTAAATATGATCCAATTAAATTACATTGATTATTCGCAAGCGAATCTAAGTTATATAATTTTAAACAAAATTGTTAACTAATTCGATTGAATCATTCCTTATTTATTTAACCATTAATAAAAAAGATCAAATACTACTTTTCAGTGCAACATAAATATCATTTTAAACAATAATATTGGTGACAATAATAGTGGGTATATTTGTCAGAACCAGTTCAAATGGCGATGTATTCAATAAAAAGTAAATATATTTGAAAAGTAAATTCTAATTGTGAGCTGATAGGTGATATTTATCTTTCAATTACTATCAACAGTACAATGTCGATATTAATGTGTAATTTTCATTTTTGTTTTTTATCATACAGATTATAATATGTGATTGTAATATATTTAATTGTGTTTCTATATTAGTAAATAATTAATTTCTTCATTATTTTGTAACATTGACGAATGTTACAAAATAAAACATAAACACTAGCGACCCGCTCGCGCCTTCGCCCGCTTGAACAATACAATCATTTATGTACCAAACTGATTCACTTACTTGTTCTCAATAAAATATCTGCCAATTCAATAAAGTAGTAACTTTTTTATACCAAATGTTGAAGGAAGCTTGCCAAAATATAATAATGCAAACTGCACTTAAATCGGTTATGTAGTTTCTGATATTATTAGATAGGGTTCCTAACATTGCTAAATTCCCCCAATATCAATTTTTCTAATTTATCCTTTATGTACAGACCTCTAGGAGTTACGATTTAATTATAAGTATGTATAAATTGTTTTTTTCGAAACCATTGAATATCCTAATGGTAATTACGAAAACATAACCTAAGGTTTTAATAATTTTCACATTAGAAATCTTAAGTGCACTGAAAACATACATTATATATTAAAACAGGAACATAAATAAGGGTATTAAGTATTCAGCAGTTCGGACGGGCGAAGCCGCGAGTGGGTCGTTGTATAGAATAAAAAATACCTTTCAAAGAAATCCTTGGCTTCTTTGGTTTAACAATATTGCCTTTGTCAGATCCGTAAACCTCTATTAATATTTCAGAAGCAACAGTCTTGATTTCGTTCCAATCGTCTGTACAAAAAATATAAAATAAATATACATTTACGCGTGGTAGAAGTGAAAACTTAAAACAATTTGCCTTCAAGATAATGAGATGAATGGTAAATTTAGGAGAAAGGATAATTTTAAGTTTTAAGTCTCAGAACTTATATTTTCGAAAACGCCCCTTTTACTGTCGCTTTTTGTTTTATCGACTTTCAAATCACAACGGTGCTAAAGAAGTTATCACTTCAAAAAAACACTTTAAATTCTACATTTTTCTATTTTTTACGGGATGTACATCTAGGTTTCTAAAACCCCGCTATAATTGTTGATTTATATTCTTGATCATTATAAATTGGAACACGATTTGATTTCACGTATTGAGTTCATTAAAATTATTGGATAATTAAAAAACGATCAACATCCTCACCTAGAACGTCTTGGTTCGTCGTCCTCTGGGAGGTAACAGTAAATCGTATGACATATACTCCCTTGAAGCAGGCAGGTACGGCGTGTATGAAGCCTCTCGCGTTTAATCGCTTGAGAAGACGCTCAGTCAAAGTATTATCGCCTCTAAGACGAAAAGCGACCATGCCTGCAGAAATATTTTTTACTATATAAATATTCTTAGCTTCACGCTGTATCCCGCACATAACAGGATATACTGAGCTAGTGTTAAGATACTCTGTTCAACACATTTCGAAGGAGTTTCCAAGATATTGCGTGCTAAGTATATATAGACAGACAGCTTCATGCTGTATCCTTCACACATCAGGGAAGGCACAGGGAACCTAGTGTTAAGACTCCGTTCCCTACTTTCTGCGGCGTTGCGTGTTGCGTGGTAAAAAAATAACCACTCGTTTTTATAGTCACACTTTGTGCTCCTGCTATATAAAATATTATAAGATATTTACCCAAATTCCTGGGTTGTGGTATTTCAAATCGTTGATCAGCTAAGACCAAGGCTTCAAACTTTTGGGCAAGACGGACACCCTGAAAAACATATTAGAGACTAATTAGAGCAAAAAAAATATCAATACGTTTTTAGAAAATGTACAAAAATGTTGAATGTAGATCGTTATTTTTTGTTGATTTTTAATTTTTATGTGTTTAAAAATATGTTAAATGTATTTTTGCTCCACATCATTTTAAAAATGTTAAAAATGTTGTTCGAATATTCACTTGTATTATAATTGTATTATTCCTGCTATATGCGGCAAAAAAAAATCACAACACTTTCACACAATTATTTAAATGCATTTAATTGATGTAAATAGTATTTGAAATATTAATAAATCATTTTTTTTCTATACTATAGTAATACACTAAAATGAATCTATATTTAATATAGACGAAAAATAAAACTTTAAAAGATAAATATAAGATTTTATCTATGATTTTTAAAATATTTTATCTGTCTGCTTCTACATATTTCAAAATTTTTTTCAGTTTTTCAGTTGAAAATAAAATTGTTAGCATTAAATAGTGTTAATATTACCTCACGTATATGCTTCTGTAGTCCAACCACACCATAGTTCCTCAGTACGAACCACAGCTTCAGAGCTCTGAAACGGCGGCTCAAAGGAATTTGCCAATGCTGAAAGTACAGGCAAATTATTTATTAATATACCGAAAACATACAATATAATAAAATATATTTACATAAATGATCAAAAAAGTGAAGACAGAGTCACAACCAATAATAAAAGAGTTTTCGGTAATAAATAAAAAAAACCAGTGTAGTGCGAGTTGTAGTGTAGTTTGTAGTTCTGAAGTTCAAGCCTAGCTTAGCCAAAGCTCTTTTATCTGTTACCTCACTTGAACTTGCTAGCAACTTTAATACGAATTTTGCCCCCCTTTTAGGGCTATTATCTTTTAGGATTTGACCAGAAATGTATACTTTTAATTTTTTCTTGAACTAGTACTACCTGTAGATGAAATAAAGCTAGGAAATTTCATAATTCTAGATCTATTAATTTTGAATCCCTTTTTTTGCAATATAAATGACCATATCTTTTTTTAAAGTAAATGTACAAATAATTGGTTTTTTTTTTCAGGAAATCATAGTTGTAGATCTGAGTATATAATTAGAATTTCAATTCGATATGTCTACGCGTTCCTAAGATAAAGGCTGTTGATAAACAGACAAACAGATATATTTCTTTTACAAATATAATATTGTCATAAAATATCCGCTAGGGATAAAGCGTGAAGCTGAAAAAAGTAAATCTGGTTGTGACGCAGCGGGATAGTGTCTGACTGTAGAGGCGACGGTTTTGGATTGGATTCCAACTCGAGAGAACTAATTATTTTTATTTCATTTAGCTCGTATCAAGATAAAAGGCAACGTTGAGTTCCACATCTCAACACGCAATGTCTCGGATCTGGCGGTGCGTAGGAACGGAATGGTTTAGCGCTAGGTTCTTACCATGCTGCATATGAGGGATACAGCGAGAAGCCTTTAAAAAAACATTGTATTTATTGCGATACAGAACCATCACCACTACCATAAGCACCAATATCACCATCACCAAAAACCCATCACCTAAATAAAAAAAATCATACAAGAGGTTCCGTTTTATCAGGATTTTCTAACTGTATTTTTTCATTGCAACCAGATGACATTGCATTGTAACCATGTAATTTCATCTCTTCATCGCTTTCATCATCCAAGTCTTCACTTGTGGGATAGCCTTCGTCATTAGTAGACACGCTGTCAGTACGCTTGTCAGCAATGTCAGTGATGTCAGTACTATCAGTACTTAAGTCGGAACGTTTGATATGTATGTCTATTTTGTTTTTCGTATTCGCATCTTGTGAACCAACCTAATATTTTTAATTAAGATTTGTATTATCAATTGTTTGTAAATTATGAAAAAGCAAGTTATATTGCTATGCTCTACCTATACTATAATAAAAGAGTAAAAAATAGCGAATAGAACATGGATATATGACATAAACTTTTTGTCTGTGTGTTTGTCTGTTTTTTTACGCACATTTTCTGAACTACTGGACCGATTTGAATGAACCTTGTTTATTATAGAGCAATTAGCTATGGGCAGGGCCAAAGCTATATTTGATTTAGAAGACTTCCAGCTAAACTATAAGAAATAATCAAATACTGTCTTAGAAAAAGTATAAAGCAAGATAAACATTTTCTATTTAGTCTTTCTAATAGAAAATCTTGGAACATCTGATGAATAATCATAGTATTCTAGATATTATAAGAGACTATAAGAACCCAACCACTATAAAAACAGAACCAGCTAAATTAAAAATCTGGAAAATACTTTATTATAAACATTAAATTATAAGAATTACCAAAATGGCAAATGTAAATAATTATAGAAATTAACAAAAAAATATTTAATACCTTAGCAAAAGAAATTTTCAGTAAGATTTTAATCTCGCTTTATTCAATTCGCTAACCAATTTCCCATTGGTATACTTCAATAAATAAAATAAAAAAGAAGCGGGCGAAGCCGCGCGAGGCCCACAAGTTCTAGTATAATTCATCTTACACAATATAATGACTTTAATAAAAAAAAACTAAAGATCTTATAAGGAACTTTTCTGGAACTATTATATAAATGAAAAAGATAATAACTTTACTTACCATATAATCAATAGCTTTTCCTGTAAATAAGAAAATATTTAATTAATATAGATTTTTCTACAAACGGTATCAATGGAGGACGTACGGAGCCTTACGAACAAATTGCACACTCGTTGCCGTAATCAAGGTTATAAAATTAGTTTACAGCTTCAGACAGCATCCCGCAAAGCAGGGTGGACAAAACGGAGTGCTAAGACACTCTGTTTTCTATTTTCAAACTAGTTTTAGAATGCAAACACCCTCCTACATCCTATTTACGGGATACAGAGTGGACCTAAAATCTTGCTATACATACATATATTATGTATGTATATAGATACTGTATGGATCGTATCGAATATATAAATATCGTAATTTAAATATACGAACAACTTCACTTATGGCTATTTAAAAATTAATTTAACACAGTGGACGTGTCAATATTGTTTTCTACATTTTCCTTATATATCTTTAATTGAGTTAAGCAACTCGAGCATTACCTGAGTTTTCGTGTCGTAAGTAAATCGGATTAACGTTGAACGTCCTATGTAGGGCAGTACTGTTTTTGACCCTGAAACATATTATATTGTGTATTATATTGTGTTTCCTTATTTCTATCGCCGGCTGTTGTTTGGAAAATGAGAATAAAATATATTATGTTGCTTTTACAATATAAATATAAAAGTATTACACGACATTGAATCCTGCAATTCAACAGTCAATGTTACCAGAACTGGGCGTAAAGTGGGGATTGGATTATATATAATTGTAAATTCTCTCTGCTTACCCTGCTTCATGCTTGACACAGCGTGAAGCTAGAAAAAGTTTATATATTTGAATGATCCTATTCTAATTTGAACAAAAAGTTACTTATTTAACTTGAAATCGACTAGTAACTGTTGTTGCTAGTGAAATATTTTATATAAATTAAATCGAATTAATTAAGGTTTGAGGTCAGTCGTAGTGCAGGATCACAAAGTGTAACTGAAAACGCGACTAGTTATTGGGTTCGATCCCCACTCGAGGAAATGAAATATTTATTTAAATTTATATTTCCATTTCCTCGCTCTGGCATCGAGGCAAAGCAATGTCTCCAGAATTTGGCGGAAAGGGGGGAACGGAGGGAGATTCCTACGGGGGAGGTTAGGAATTGATTGAAAGTTATTGACATAATGTTTCATTTCCACTTTCCGCCATAAGACAATAGTGACACAATGTGTCACTTTCCATTTAAATAGTGAAAAAGGAATCTAAATAGAGTTTTGAATGGTTGACCGTAAAATCATACATATATCTGAATTAACTTCTACACTTACCACATAGCAGTGCAATCAAAGTTAACCATCAGCCACTTAGACGGATTGAACGCGAATGAATCTGCCAACTCAACACCATCTAGCCAATGCCTACAAAAAATAATATTCTAATAGTTTTTGGTATGTATAAAATATAAAATCCCGTTTCTCAAGCTGCCAAGAGAATTTAGAAAATCTTTAGTTAGTCTTTATCTGTATCCCCCAAGTTATATTTTCAACAAAAAATAATCATTATAATCATTTGCATGATAATGCTGATGTTGATAATGATATCATCAGCATTATCATCATCATAGTTGATTATCGATGATTTTGCACTTATCATTAAATTGAAAACAATATCAAGAAATGATGTCAATAAGAAATATTTGACATCTTGAATTAACATTTCAATAATTCCATTATTAACGATTCGTACCTATATTCAGGACAGATGAAGGCACTACCAGCATACGCAGCGTCCACGTGAAGCCAAGTTGAGTGTTTTTCACATACCTCGCCTACCTCCCTAAGTTTGTCGAAGGCCACTGAACCAGTTGTGCCTAATGTGGCACAGACCTATAACAATTAAGTGCTTTCTATAGGTAAAGTATTCTATGAAGAAAATAGAGTCCGAACACTAGGTTCTCTCTGCCTACAAAATCTAAACTCTTACACTTTGTTGACGGTCTATCTGTAAGTACCATTTTTCTCAAAAACGCGAAGAGGTATCAAGCTGAAATTTATAATAAATACTCAAATCTACTGTCCCTTAAAGCTGTGAAAAAATCAAAAGTCTAAGCCAACTCAATCAAAAGATAACCGTTTATGTCCCAAATTTTTCACAAATTTTCGAAATTCGCAAGGGAATCAAAACCTACAGAGTACTTCCCGTAAACTCAGATTCTTGAAATTTGACACGAAATAACGCCTTACAGCACAGATAAAAGAAAAATTGTGAAAAGTAAAAATTTATAGGTGTCTCTATCTATATTATGTGTAGTTGATTGCACACAAACTGAGTGCATATGTCCGCATACTTAAATTTGTCAATGTAAGTGTCAATGTAATTTGTGTATGTATTTGTAAGTTGTATTTTCTTTTCCCAGTTGGCCTACAATCCTCAAAATGGTATGGAACCTCAGTGCGCGAGTTCGACTCGCATTTAACTGTTTTTTTTTTATATGGACGGCTATTACTATGTTAATAGAAAATACGACAAAAACAATATATAAATGCTGGTATTTTTTGATTGCGTTGAAGAATATTGCTTTAGAAGCTTTATTTTTTTCCTATATTCCAGGGAACAATAAAAGTGGACGGTTTATATTAACCTCAGCACGATACGTCCACGTCGTGAAAAACGGAAAGACGGACGGACAAAAAATTGAACTTGTAAGGGTTCCATTTTATCTTATATGGTATGGAAACCTAAAAAATGCCATTATCATTACATTCTACTATATAGATATAAAATATACGTCATTGTTGCATCAATTAAGAGCTAATGCCTAAGTAAACTTAGTTATATGTAATTCTATAAGTTTAGTCGCACGATAGCTCATTATATCGAGCCTACTTTGTTTAATGATGCATCAACAGCTCCAATATATTGAAAATAATGAAGTATTAAGGAATTTGACGAGCGATCAAAACTATTAATGGCTTTTTTTTAAATTATATATGATTTATTTTTGAGCACAATAGATTTTTTGAGAATTGAGCTGTTCCTAATGTTGAAATACACGTCATTTAAAACAGAAAGGATGGTTTCGATATGTATTTAAAAGTAAAATCAATTATTCTAAATATTCATAAGCTAAATTTTTGATGAAATTTGTGGACTACATACGAACATATATGTAGTGATCATCAGACATTATTCAATTTCTATAATATGCATATGTAAGTCATTTTCGTTTGAGGCTCCGTTCGTCTCTGACCACCGTGCTAGGGATAATACGTGAACATATAAAAAACCTTAGAATGATTAACTCAAGTAGATATCGAACCCACAACCGTCGCGCTTCTGTCGTTCGTCACAACAGCTGTCCCACTACACCACGATAACTTTTATCTAAAACACAACCAATCCCTATCTTACAAATCATCAAGATTCGTATAAACCTTTATAGGATTTGAATCAACAACAATTTCATTATATAAGTTAATAAGTCCAGTCTAATAATATTAATTAGTGAACAAAGTTAAAATCATATAACTTTGTGAAAGACTTTGTAAAGATAAAATTATATGCAACGTACCCTTAACCTTGAGCGGGATCGAACCCACAACCAAAGCGCTTACACACGCTATCCCACTGCATCACAGTGACTATAAATCTAAAATACAACCAATCAGTGTCTCACGAAGTACTAAGCTTCTTGCTTCCTTAATCTTAGTATAATTGGTCCCAGAGAGTGTCCCAGCTGCTTTTAAAAATAGCGAATTTACAATATTATTATTAAGATAGAGTATTTCCCTAACAAAGCCCATGGGAGGTATTTAAAATAATAAATAATGAGTGTAATATCTATTTATTTTGTTTTATTTTATTTATTATACAGCGGATCTCTTAAAGAATATTAAATTAATTGCTTTGCTTTTTAAATACTATGTTCTAAGATATTTCTGCTGTTATTGTTGGCGTCATTATTTTTAATATTTCGTAATATTTATGTATAATGAATGTTAAGACCGTGTGCCAGATTGTGGGTTCAATTTCCCAATTGGGGTAAAAAAAATGATTTTCTCTGGTAAGAAATCAAATCGCGGCGTTGCACCAATCAACATGCAATAGATCGATAATTGAGCGAAAAGTGGGGAACAGAGTGTCAACAATACACTAGGTTCCCTCTAAGCTATAAAAAAATAAGCTTACCCAAAAAGGAACCAACCCCTTCGCCTTGTCATTCAATATGGCCTCTTCTAATTTAGCTCCGCGCATACACTGGTTTTCATCCGACTCGATATAGCGCATTCTTACTAAACCTAAACATAAAAATATATTTTGACGTTCTTATAGAACAGAAAAAAGATATTTATATTATAGTATAAAAATATATAATTTAGTAGATATTTATTTAAAATATACCAATAGAATATGCACATACACAAGTTATAAAAAAAACCGTCGTGTCGCATGAGCACTTTAATGCCACGGTGGTAGGTTCAATTCTCACTTGGGGACTTCATTATTATTTATAATATTACCATTGTTTTGCTCTGGTACCAAGACTATGAGTTGAGTTCCACCTCTGAACACGCAATGTCTCGAAAATTTAAAGTTTAAAGTAGGAGACGTCTGAAGTGTCTTTTAGTATGTTCCCACTGTCTACCCTATTATACAGCATGAAGCTCAAAAACACTCAGCAAAGAGGTAGACAAAGCATTCGCTCTCCACTTGCAGGCAAACTAAACTGTCACCAACAATATACTTTTTATTTACTATATTTTGTAAAAAAATATACGGTTTTAAATATAAAATAAAATAAGTTTCCAATCAGCTGTTATTTTCGAGTGTATCTCTACGAAATTATTTTATTGTTCAATTTGATATATATGTCATAATTGTTAAAAATTTGAAAAAAGATCTATCTAGCACAAATAACATGTGGAAAATATTAATAATTATTTTCTATAAGAATGCTACATTCTTAATTCTTATGTTGTATTACCACTTACCTATTAAACCAGCTTTCTCCACTGAAGAATGAGCTTGATCAGAACAATAACAGATCAAATGACCCAATAACTCAGAAGACTGCATATCAGGGTTGAGGCTTGACAGTTCCATCAGAGCTCTCGTACGTGCTGCTAGTAGACTTACAAGAGTCGCCTCGCTTGCTGTTGTCTAAAGGTAAAGAAGTAAAAAATAATATATATATAAAAAACTTCGCGCTCACAATTACCCTTACCTTATTAGTTTCCCTCTGCCTACCCTAGACAGAGGGAAACTAGTGTCAATATACTCAATTTTCTGTTTTCTGTCAATTTTTTTGATATATTGCGTGTTGAATGACGGAGTTAAGCTCTGAGCTTTATCTTGTCACCAGAGCGAGGAATCGAAACGAAATATGTAATATTCCGAAATTCCGAAATATGTAATATAAAGTGGAAATGGAAATTTTCAGTTATAAGTGGAACAAACAAAGAAAGAGTCTAGTGTTAATTCGCTTGAATACGAAGATCGTTTAAAAAGTATTGACCAAGTGTGGAGATGACCATTTTAAGAAGAAATATTTATAATTGTTTCTTTTTGTTTCACTAGATTAGTAAAATAACCCACCACAGTTATTCTTATGAGTTGAACCACATCACGGACTTAGTTTGCCTTTTGTACGGCTTTTTTGTTATTTATTATGTTTTATTTCATTATCATCATTTTTTATTTACGTCATAAAAATTATAATACGTATGTCATAAAAATTCAACAAATGTACGAAAAGATACTTTATACAGTACTAGTCGAAACTTCGCTTACTCTGAACTATAAAACATAAAATAAGTATTTTACGTTCTAATAAGAATTTCAGGAAATCCTTCCTTAGAACTCCAAGGGTCATGAGTACCAAATGTTTGCTTCCTACATTTTGTAGTTACTGTCAGTCACTCGGTAACCAAAATGTTTTGCAGGTATACAACACATAATTCTCTTTTGAGAAAATAAATGTCTTTAACCGTATAATTCGATTCTTAGAATCCTAGTTTAGTATGTAGGTCCATAATGTAAATGCGAAACTCATGGAAGAAAAGTCAAGATATAATAAAGTTCACTCAATACTTACTTGTATGACGCCGCCACCTGGACTATCGTTTTTTTCATTGAGAAAACAGTCCGGAAGGCCTAAAAGCTTGCCCAGCCAGTTCATCGCAATGGTCTCCAGTTCAGTTCCGGCGGGTGAAGACGCCTAAATGGATGAGTTACTTAATTATAATTATTTTTAGTTTTATACTATACCTCGAAAGTGTAAAACAGAGTAGACACTCTGTTTTACACTTTTGTCTTTTTCGTTCATTGCGTGTTTTTCTATATATGTTTCATATATAAAAAATATAAATATATTTTAAAAATATGAAAAAAAAATTGGCAGTAAACCAAAAAGTTTAGGTGTTTTTGTGTATTTAGAAAAAGTGTTAGATAGGGTTGCTAAAAATAAATTATGTGAGAAACTACTGCTGCTGCAGTCTGTAAAATCTCTCTACAAAGAACATCAGACTGGGCATGAGGAGTATAAGAAGATAGTACTATACTAAATAAATTTAAAACATTAACTTACCCACGTAAAGCACAGTACGTTCAAAGCGCTTGACAGCATTTCTCCCATTATAGACGGGTACGAGGTGAGCGCCGGGAAATAGGCGTGCATGTGTGGACTTTGCCAGTGGACGATCTGATGAAATTATGCAATTTAGAGTATATTTAATCCTAAGATATATGGTAACTAAATATATTAAAAATGTTTAATATTTTCAGCTGTATCCCGTATATATCAGGGTACCTAGAGTGGAGAGTAGTGTCAACCTAATGTTAAGATTCTGCTTCCCTGAAACATTTTAAAGATATTACGGGGTGAGTGGTGGAATCCTACGCTTTATATAATTATCAGAGCAAGAAAATGTCAATATTATAAAGTCAAATTGCCAAGTAGGATTTGCCAACAACAATCACGTTTAAAGCCAGACGTTTTCTTACTGCACCACGTCGGCATTGCTACTGGAAATAATTAATATTTCATAGAACTACTCCAAAGCAAGTTAATCTAGAAGTATCTAACCTTGAAGTAACTAATCTAAGATACTTTACCCCAGGCATAATATGATTTTCCACATCCTTAAAGATGTCATCCCATTTCTCAGGTAGCTGTGGCGCCTCAGTAGGTAACCTCTTGTGGAGGTACCCCGGCTGTACCCCAGGGTACACGCGGTGGTCGCGAATATTCTCCAAGTAATCAGCTATATAGTCCACCAACTCTTTGGCTAAGGGAATTTGTAAATATTTGTTATTTGTTTTTGTTTTGTCTAATAACTACTATTATAAATTTATTGTGTTGTATTAAGTACATATTATATAGAAAAATCCATTGTTTTTAATCTTTATCTATATTTTTTTGACGACCAACAAAAAAATATGTTTATAATTATAACAATATTATTCACTAACTAAGTATCTATGTATAATATGTAGAGCCTTAGTTTATGTTTCAAATTACTTTTTAAAAATTAAATTAGTTGGTATGAAAGGCAGAGGGAGTCTAGTGTTAAGACACTCCGTTGAGTGGCGAAACTGAACGCTGTACTTTTTATTTATTTTTAAATATATTTTTTTTAAATCACACATTTTTGATACCGCAAATCAGTATACAGTACTATAAATTTAATTAAATTGGCAATACATCTAACAATCTTTCCTCAGAGGCATTCTAAACATAGAGTACAAAGGATAAGCACATTTTATAATTCTAATTAAAATGTAGATAGATTTCTTTACTTGCAAGTTTTTAAGGAAGGAGTGGTAAATTGGTTTAATAGAAAAAAACTACGGTACCAACGTTATCACTTCATTTGAAAAAGTGAAACACTTCAGTGAAAAACAAAAAATAACGGCGTTCAGTTCATTCAATGTCTCAAATATTCGGTGAAAAGCGGCAAGCGGAGAGTCTTAACCCCAGGTTCCCGTTAACGATCATGTAATATGCGGGATACATGAAGTTGAATTAATATAAAATAGCTTTTCACTGTCTATAAAGCAATTAATAACATTAAATGATACACTCTGTTCTAATTTCAAGACATTGCGTGTTGAGTGGCAAAACTTAACACAGCGCTTTCATTTCCACAGCGGGAATATTTAAAGAATCATTTTCCCGAGCAGGGATTGAATATACAACCGCCGCGTTAACAACCAGTCGCTAACCCACGCACACACACGGTATGAAATAAATATTTTCATTTCTATTTTCTCCGTCTGTCTTCTTGTTAAAGTAAAATATAAAGCAACGATAAAAGAATTTGTCCAAGCATTTTATATCCACTAATAAGACTAGAATATTGACTTCGAAACGCACCATGTATCGTTATAGTTTATCCCCTAAACCCGTTTATTGGGTGCAAATTTTATTATACCGTTTGATTCCGTATTTATTACTTCATATATTGTAGAATACGTTTGATCTTAGTAATAACGATTTGCATACGTTTTTTTATTGATATACTATGGGTTTGTAATTCACTTTCTTTTATTTGTGCTTTTTTGTTGTAGGTATATTGCAGGTTCAAATCATTATAAAACCGGTCAAGTGTGAGTTCGTCTCGCCTACAGAAAAAGTTGAATAATTTAAGTATGCATCCATTTTGCAGGAAATGACTTAAGTTTGTAACAGTTTTTATCTATAACATAAATACAAATGTTTCGGTTTTTTTCCTTTACCTTATTGCGAAATTTTTGGTGTTTTGCTATAAAATATCTATAATTCTTCATTTTTTTTGTATTTTTTCTTAGTTTTTATGGTAAGGTTCCGTTTTTACCGTTTGAGGTACGGATTTAAAAAAAAATGGACATATTAAATTCATATTATTATTTTTTTCAAGGATTTTTAAAACCACCTTCTATTTACATTATATACGAAACCTTTATTAAGAATACTATACGCTCTTGCTATGACCTCTTCAACCTTTTCCTTGATCTAGTAACAAAATTCATTAATATTCCGGAAACGTACGAACGCACAATAATCAATATATGTTATTATTTTAATTATTAGGCAGTTATTACGTTTGTTATTCATATGTCAATGTCACTGTGACAAAGGCCGTCGTGACGTAATGGCTTAGTAAACGCGACGGTCGTGGATTCGATTTACACTTGGCCGAATAATTATTTTTAGTTACTCGTTCTGGTAGCAAAGCGACATAGAGTCACGCGAGAATCAACGCGGTCTCCCGTAGGGTCTCCCGTACCATTATCTATAAAAACGGCAAAAACATCATGTCACTTTGTTGTATGGGAGCCCTCTTAACATAACGAGCGGGTTCGAGTCCCGCTATGTTCAATTTTCATTACGTTTCTAAATAAGTATTTTTCTTTCCTAAATTATAGATTAACTGTAAAAATTCCACTTTCTAACTTCTCTTCACTTTCAAGTTTTCAAATTTCACTTCACGGTTTAAGAGATATTGCCTGGTGACAGACGAACAGACAAACAGCGGAGTTCTAGTAATAAAGTCCCATTTTACTTTTTGAGTACGGAGCC
>DWAN01000168.1:0-29469 GCA_018230445.1 Heliconius hewitsoni | reverse complement strand
ATATATATATATATATATATATATATATGTATATATATATATATATATATTTATTCAATTTTGCGTTCTAAATATTTAAATATATAATATTTAGAACGGAAAATTGAATCCACACTAACTTAAAAACAATTTTATTGCAATTACACAATAATGGAATATTTTACAGCTAAAATGTATTATTTAGCTAAGAGGCAAACTAATTTTTATTCAATAATAAATTATCTAACGTCATCGGACAGGCCTTTACTCTCTATGACTCTATGTATGACACTCTATGACTCTATGTATAAAACTCTTTCGATACTGAGTGACTGACAGATATGCACAACTTAAGATACGCGGGGTAGAACGCATTTACACTTAAGAATTTCCCGAAATTCCCCAATGGAAACGTGAAAAAGAAGATTTTACGTTTTATAGTTTACGCAAACAAACGACTTATTATATTTTTCAGCAGAAAACAAATAGATAAAAGAAGTTAAAATTTGTAGGCTTCACATATTATATAACGTCGGCCGTAGGGTTGTAGAGCTAAGTGAAAACCGCGGAAACTTCTGTAAAGCTTTTATCATGAGAGGATTCTAAAAGAAATTTACCCATTTATGTCTCATCACTATTAGAACTTTTTAACATTTATAAAAAAAGTTAGGTCAGCCACATACATATGTATACAAATATATGGTTATGTAGTTTTTTTTAGAATTTTTATTATTTTTTTTATTAATGTACTGGAATTAAATAGGTTTAAAAAAAATAATGTGCGACCTTTAAGTGCGTGGGCAAAGTTGGTTAGATAGGTTACACACTATATTTACCTATATAATGTTTAGTATAATTTAAAATATTTTTAATACCAAACAAAATTATTGTATCAAAACTCATATTATTTCAACACATTTGTATGAGAAAAATAAATTAAAAAATACAAAAATACAAAAAAAAACACTGACTTTTACCTCTTATAGAGTTGGCAGCTTTCTTGTCCATGAACATTCCTGATATAGAGGAACCAAACATCCCATCACTGTTCCCTGGTGGTGGAGACGTGCTGTCTGCAACAGATCCTGATGTGATATCCATACCCATCTGGTTGTGCATCACACCCTGGACTTCCGTGTGGGGTTCCCTCTTAAGCTGCATGCCCTGGGGCAGACTCTGTCCCTGGTGCAGCATAGTCGAGGCCGAGGAGTGGCCTCCATGCTGATCAGGAGGCCACTGAGATCCAAACAGCTCGTGGAACTGGCTGTTATTCATCATATTTCTTAATTGAACTTCTTAAGTGACTTTTGAATAATTGAGAACCTTCGCGAATCGTATTCGCATTTCGGCCTCACTAATATCACTCAATTTGGTGTTCCTTGTGTTTATGTAAAATTAATTTTTGTTTTCTGTTTCCGACTTTGTCTAAGGCAACTCTTCACACCATAAGATTTTTTCAAAAAATTTTATGGCACCGTCTAATATTTTAAGCACCACTGCATTAACTGATAAATATGTTCCGGCCGAGCGGCGATGTAAGATTTCTTTTCGCGAAGTTTAATTCTGGGATTAACTTTTTGAAAAGTAACAAGTTTTTTGGCATTTTGTTGCCGTGGTCTCTATTTTATTTGCTTCGTCTGTCTTAAATAAACATTCTACTAAGGCACTGTTATATTTATTGTAAAATTCACTTGTTCCCGTATACTGTTTAAGGAAAACACAAATATCTGTAAACAGAAAACCAGAGCAGAAAAAAGTGTTTGAATGAATTAAGAAAGAAGCAAGAAAACTTTCAGTTTTTGAAAGGCGATTGCCGATTTTAGCGAACCGATGTCCATCGGTTGTCTAAAATCGCATCATTACGTGAAAACTAGCTCTGATATTCTGATGACACGATCCAAACAACGCAATTTGGTCACACGCACTAAAAAAAGGCACTGTCACTATAAAAAAAATACGTTCACCTCACTGTAAGGGAAAAATTTGTACGTTATATTTTGTACTATAGGTTGTTCACAACTCGGCTTCGCGTTTGCGACTGGAGATGTCGACGCCGGGACGGCTCGAACCAAACTGACGCATTGACGAATCTTCGAGCCGGGCTAACGAAAAATTATATATTTTTTCATTCGGCCGAATAATCAACTTTGGTAGATAGTTCAGTACCCCCAACAGTCGGAACTCGCGAAAATTTTGGCCAAAATGGCAGTTTAAGGCGGGAACCCTGAGTTAACCCTAAGGTAGGGTGTCTAACGTCCCAAAAACGTAATTAGAAGTAGGAAAATGTTTGCAGGGCCCAAGTAATTAAGATATAAAACGAACGGCGGACGATGTCATGTTGTGTATCGATGTGTGCGCGCGCCGCGTCCGCACACGACCGCACGCACACAGACGCGCCGGCGTCACACCGTGTCGTTGACCCCGAGACCCAAACAAAGTGGATTTCGGTGAAAAGCTATTGAACTCTAGTTCGGGACTTTAGACGCTTGCATTTTTTGGCAATTTGATTGGCAATTTTTTTTTTTAATTTTCATTTTTTTTCGAAACGCATTTTTCTCTTAATTTCGTGCAGTGACGTCAACATCAAAAACAAAACAATGTCCAATCAGTGACAACAATCTGATAGATAATTATTATTTTTTTTTTTTTAATAATGTTGTTACGTCACAACAAGGTCAATGACCCCGGAAAATATTGTCAACCGGTTATGTCAATTTTCATTCTGTGCTGGGATCTTTCCATATGAAATTTATATGTTGAATCATTCATTTCTAAGCTAAACTGTTCTTATTATAGCCTTTTATTATTTAAATAAACGTTTTAATTTACTTAAAATCATGAAAAATAATAATAAAAAAAAATGATAAGTCCTACAAACCATATAGAGCTATGTATATTTTTTAAATAAACCATACACTATAAAATACTATAGAAACTCTAAGCCCATCTATAAAAGTATTAAAGAAATAGTTTAACAAACTTTAATATGCACATAAATAAGTTACAATATCAATACATACGAGTACTACGAGTCATTAACACGATGATACCACCTCTATCTATATTTATTTATTTTTAAATGTGTATTTTATTATAAATTGTAATAAAACGTTATTTAAACGGCGTTTAATTCCGCCACTTCACACGAAGTGTCACCCTTTAAATAGGGTAGAGCAGTAGAGCACAGTGATAAAAACAATTTTTTCTCCACTCCATTCATAACACTGACTTGACCTTGATTAATTTGTATAATGAAATTATTTTATTTATATTATATTGTTTGTCTCTTGTTTTTATTGATTTTTTTGTTGTAAATAATTTTGTTTTTCTAAGAAACCATTATGCTATTATAAAAAAAATATGAATTAATTTTATGTATTAACGCGCTACTCTCAGTAATTACTGGTACGAATTGAATAATATTTTTGTGTTGAATATCCCACTTACATAGTAACAGTCTTATATATACACCTGATGTTTTATTGAGACTACTAAAATTTAAGCAGCTGCTGTATGGGGTCCCTTATAATTACATATTAAAATATTATCGTCCAAAAATCTAAACTAAAAATAAGTGTTGTAAGTTTTAATTTTATATAGACACAAAATTCAAAAAGTTAAGTAAAATAAGTTAATATTACTGTGGGTTTGATTCTGTTTAGAGGAATCAATAATTTTTATTTTTTAGGTCCAAAAAAGCCCAGTTTTAAATACCGTCACTTTTATGCAACGTAATGTCTTGAAATTTTTTATAGTGCGTGGGGAACAGAATGTCTTACATTCGAATTACTCTGCTCTATATACATTATAAATCGGTTTCATATTTTGTATTAAATTATGATATAAAAAATTTTTGACATGTTTACTCAAGTTTCACAACATCTCCATATCCACAGCGTTTGCCTTCCGTATTTCCCAGATAAAAGATTAATCTTAAAAATATTTCCACGCCTTGTATATAAAACCTAGTTTCTAAATAAAATATTATTTTGATTAATTATCAGGTATTATTGTAATAAATTATGATTATAGGGAATTATAGAATATTATTAGAGACTATTATGGCGTAATGGGACAGCGTTTACCTGTAACGCAATGGTTGTGGATACATTTCTCCGTTCTAGTGAAAAAACAGCTTCGTAAAGTAAACAGAAAGTAGAAAAACAGAGTGTATTAACTTGAAATTTCCTCTGCCTACCTTGTCTTACAGGAAAAAGCTTGAAGCTTAATGTGATATTATCCAATAAAATTTAAAAATTAATACTTGTATTTTAAATAGAGTACCATCATATTAAACACAAAATATATACAATACAATTTAAATTTTCTCGAAAATTAGGTCAAAAGTGGTATAAAAAAAATTTATATGAAACATTAATTAAAAATATTTAACATAACCTCTTTTCGACAGTCAGTTAAGGCCACATGGGGCAAATCAATAACCGCGGTGACGTCACAAGGTCGCCTCCACAGCGTGGAAACGGGAAAATGGCGGCGGGGAAATTTGTGAAGTATGGATTTTTGGGTGCCTTTTATAATATGTCATGTATATATTATGTACATTTTTTTAGCTACACGTTGAATACCGTACATAGCGGGTTAGAGGAAACCTAATGTTAAGACACTTCGTTCCACACCTTCCGCGTGTGTTGAGTGGCGGAACTCAACGCCGCATTTTGTGTTAATTATATACTCGTTCTATATAAACACTTTTTCTAATCTGATTTGAACTGGCAACCATCGCGTTTCATCTCGAAACTAAGTCTTTACTAACCATATAACAACGGAACATTCAAAACCAATGTCACACTAAATAATATTTATAACAGTATTTATAAATTTATTTTATTCAACTGTAGAGTATAATTTTACAGTTTTTTACTAATTCCTATTTTCATGGCGAAATTTTTCTTAATTTGAACCTCACGGTATATGGTACCGTTGTCAAATATAGTTGTAATAACTTGCTGTAAATTCATAAAAACGGGATATAAATATTATTAATTTTTATTCAAAGAGAATATAGTGTTAAGACACCCTGTTCTTCAATGTTGCCCCACTTTATTATAATAGATACATAAAATGAAAATATTTAATATTTAATTTTCTCTAGTGGGAACCCACCACCATCTCGGAAGGCATTTCTGCTGAAGAGCCGGTAACAAACTCAACAGCTATCCTTATTTCGCAAAACTTTAAAAATACATAAAACATTACCTTTAACCATGCCCCAAATAGAGCATTATCCTGAAAGAATCTAGTGTTAAGATCGCTCTCTTCGCTTTGGTAAGATATATCGCGGCGTTGAGTTCCAACACTCAACACGCAAGGTCCCAAAAAGTGGGCAACGACAAAATGTGGGATATAGCGTGAATTTTTGTTCTATGCTGAAAACTCTTTCCTCTGCTTTATACCAAGTTCTTTGAATTCAAAGTTACGAAATGATGCATATTTTGTTATTAAAAAAAAGCATTTTTTTCGCCAATTTATAGCACTGTATAACATAGCTTCCGCTGTGTTACTATCGGTGGCATTGACCCGCGTTTGGGGGTTCGCCGACCGGCCGCCGAACCGAGCTAGTAATATTGATCGATCTGAGTGACAGTTATACGTCATGACCAGAAAACACTTTGAATAGCAAAATCGGATGAATTCCGCGATTTTTAAATTATAAATATTTCGGTAAGGAAAATCCGGCGTTGAGTTCCGCTTTTTAAGACATAATATCTTGGAATCGGAGTGAACCGAGTACCTTGACATTGAATGTCCTTTGCCTACAATGTTATATGCGGAATAAAGCACCTATCCTTATAACTTTTTTTTTAATTTGACTAAAAAAAAATTGGTACGAGGATTTGGCATTTTTGTTTTTAACATTTTATCTAATAAGAATAAAAGAAACAGGGCATCAAACCATAGCGCTCATTTGGTGCAACATTGACGTAATTTGCAGATATGTTTCTTTACTTTTTTGGATATAAAAAAATTAAAATATAATTATATATTATTAACGTTATAGTTATTAAACGCTTATTACGCTAAAATTAAAACCATTTTAATCGTACGTATATGTATTTTGACAGTTGAGACCATTCATAAACTTGGCTTAAAGGATTAAAATGAAATTTAGTTCACAGATAGCTCATAATCTCCTTCTATAATACCAAATAAAAAATTGTTTTATTTAATTTGGCTATAAAAATGAGGCCATCGACTATAATTGTAGTGGTAGTGGGTTCAATTTCCTCTCTGGCTCATACTATATTTAAATTATACATGATGTCTTCCCTGCTACTCGAGAAAAATTATGGGTCCTTGGTTTAGTACATAAAACCACATTCAAATAAAATATTCGAGAAAATAAATAATCTAATTAATAAATTTTGACTTTTATTTAGACTTGTAAAAAATAAAATTGTCACTTTTATAACCTGCTTTCATAATTTTAAAGAGGTTATTATTTTCTTTCTTTGTACCGAGGTATTTTTACAAATCCTATATATAGATGAGAGGTTTTTTTTAATTATACTATAAATATAAAAAGTCGTATCCTGTATCCTGTATTTAGCAAAGTAGTCTGTAAAACAAAAATCTTAAAAAAAATCACTTTTATGAAGATTTTTGTTTTACAAATAAAGCTTAAATATGCATATTTTTTCTTTTTAACAAAAATTAATGACTAAAAAACTCTTTTGATAGACAGATTTTATTATAGTTAAAACAAATTCTGCTCTTAAAAAAAAAATAATATCACTTTCATTATATATTCATAAAAAAGATATATTATTAAAAAAGACAAGTCAAACCTATGATTTATAACTTAGCCTTATTATGATATATTTGGATTACATACCATATATGGGCATGAATATTAATCATTGTATCCATTAAGTATAGCCATTTAGAGTCTGTATTTATGTAAGTGAAACTTTTAGAGAACGACAGTAAAAGTAAACTTTTTGATAATATAGATTGCTTAATGTTTTGAAATTGCTAACTATTATGCATGTGTCTTTTTTTATTGGTGTCTAGTTTTTTTTTAGAAAATTTTGGGTAAGATATTTTTTTTTCTTTATTGAGAGTATTTTAAAAATATATTAGTTAAAATTTATTTTATATGATAATTAAATGTTTTTTTTAATCATTTAATTTCATTTCCCCGCTTTGGTAGCAAGAGAAAGTTTGGCGTAGTGTTCCGCCACTCGTGTCGAGTGTCTCAAACATTAAGCCGTGCACGAGGAATGGAGTATTTTAACACTAAATTTCTCTGCCTACCCTCCTATATACTTTTAACTACACCCTGTATCCTGTATGCAGGATACAGGGTGTAGTTAAAAGTATATTTTAAATATACGTACATATTTATAAAACAAATTAATGGAATTTATACTCCATTTTTGTTACAAAACATATAATTTATTCTTGCTTGCACAAATGAATCACACGTCTTACTTAGTTTCAAAATAACAATCGACTTTGTTAATTCCTTTGAATTGAATTACGAATTTCAGTACACTTCTCTACATAAAATAATATTATAAAGACATCCATAGTAGGACTCTACAATGAAAAAAAAAGAAAAAACATCAATGTCAAGTTGACAAAAGCAATTTTATAGTCGTTAAAAACTGTTATTTTTTTAAATATTTATAAAAAAAAATAATACCATGACGAAAAAATATTTAAAAAAATAAAAAGACATTAACAACAGTTTTCTACGCCTACAATCCAATTGAAAGGAATAAAAAACAAAACGTCAATGTCAAATTCAAAAAATATAATTCCAAGCGCGCTGGCGTCACTCGCCAACAAATACCACAAATGGGGAATCGATAAGACGCGGCTACCCACGTGGTGGGTCAACGTCTGCTCTACTGCGCAACAGGGGTTACTGAACTGAGGCTACTATAAGTATACAGCAGGTGACTAATTGCTTGCGTGAACATGTTTTATATATTATATAGCTAGGTTTTAGCTTCACTTTGTATCCTGTATGCAGATAAGCAGAGAAAATGTAGTGTTAAAGCACTACTCTCCGTTAGTTGATTTATAATTATTATTTTTTTTTTTTAACCTCACACTGTATTCCGCTTATAGCGGGGTAGGTAGAGAGAACGTAGTGCCAACACACTTCGTTCTCAACGCACCACCCGAGTTTTCTAGAAATTGTTTGTTGAAGTACAAAACTCAATAAAATAAAAATAATTTCAGGCTGTGATAGTTCAGCAAGGGCACAAAACATGCGGCTGTAAACGCGACGATTACGTGTTCGATTCCCACTCGGTAGAATGAAATACTGAATATTTTCATTTCCTCCTTTTGATAATGAACAAAACACGGCACTGAGGTCCGCCACTCAACACGCAAAGCCTTAATGGAAATAAAGTGCCCTAACACTAGGTCCTCATGTTCCCTCTGCCTACTCTGCTATGTGTATCAAACAGATTGAAATTTAAAAAATCATTGCCACGTGTGGGGATCAAATCCACAACCAATTTTTACCAACCGCTTTTACAGTCCGACGCTGTAAAAGTGGGGACACGACTATCTCAAAACTACTTTCCCCAAATAATTTCTTATTTGGTTACCTAATGTTATGGAAAATTTTAATATATATATAAAATATATATATAATAAGGAACCGTAAAAACGTAAGGCATTTTATAAAGAGGCTGATTCACGCGAGTTGCAAGTCCCTGACCCGTAATTTGGGGGGTCGTTATTCGACCTTTAGGCCGTTTGCCTCTAAGGGCGGGTGAATAGAACGAGGTGGTTACAGCAACATAGATTCATCAACCTTTCCGTACAATTTTTTATGTATGAATCACGTTTTCTATGTATATATGTGAAATATTGTGTAATGAAATCCCTTTATTTTTATCCGCGATTATTATACATTTTTTTTATATAGCGCACATAGCGGGGTAGTCAGAGGAAACATGGGAACATAGTGTTAAGGCACTTCGGTCCCATTAAGCCCCTTCCGTTCCCTGGATTAATCGAGTATATTCAGTCTACAGTATACCGAAAAATGCTAAAAATATGTTCCCATAATGTTAAATTTTATTATTACCTTTTTCTTTTTGAGTTTTTTGCTTGGTATTCAGAAAACCAGATTGACAGTGTAAGATTGAATGTGAATACATTTAACTCTTATACATACATCTGTAATCTTTTGTGCTCAACTGACAGGTTGGAAACGCCATAATTATAGAACTGGACATGGCATAAACCAACGCTTAAATTTATATAACAATTTAAATATAACATAAAAAACTATACATTAAAAATAATGTTTACCGTAATTTCATAATGTGAAATGAGTTAAAAAGCAATGCGTGTTAAATAACTTTATCTTTAAGTGCTGGAAAACCTACTAATTTTTTCATTGATTTTCCTACCTATTCTGATCCTCTCAATAAAAAATATAAACATAAATAACAAAAACAAATTTTAAAAAGTTAGAATCTAAAGATATCTAAGATTATTTCTGTTAAATCCACACACACAAGTGTCAAGGAACCGTCGTCTGTCACACATCAAAGTTTATTTTCGAAACGACCTTGAAGACACTAAATCCCGGCTAACGTCATATAATTATGGCGATTTATCAGACCGCCGCCATTCGATTTTGGCATAGCTGTGATTAAAAAAAAATATGACGTCTCTGTTTTTTTTAAACAGTAAACTATTTTCATGTAAACGTCAAAAAAGTGACAGCCAACCAAAAATAATGGTTCATAGACAAATGATTTTGTGTGTTGTGATTAATTGCGGAATTTTTGCTAGATTTTTATGTATGTAATATATAAATACGCCATTTTGTTTGAGACGATATTTAGTTTTTTTAATATTTTTAAAAATTTATTATAGTACGTACCACACTTAGTAGGATTGTATTTCTAGTCCCTATGACATTTACCTCTAATACTATCTTTCTTAATTCAAAAATCTTTTTTTCAGATATTCCGCTAAAACTTACTGTCATTTTTTTTGATTACTTGTTTCTATAGGTATCATAATAAGGGACCAATTTTCCTTCTTGTAAGTTGATGGACCCAAGGTCACGTACGCTGGTAACCTAACCGAAAATTATTATATTTTGACAAAAGGAACTTGAACTCACTACCATTTAATATATATGTAAATAAATATATTTATAAATAAATTATGTATTTGAAGGGTTAACTGATGATTTATGTAAAGATATTTAGACTACCATTTTTGTTTAATAAGAAGTTTCTTGATGATTAAGAAAAATCTGTACATATATTATATAAACATATGTAAAAATACATCATAAGTTAAATATACACCGATTATACACTAAAATAGTGACCAAACAAAATATTCAAGTGACTCCGTCGCGAGGACGTTGATCTCGGGTGAACAACCTATCACTGACCTATTCTTACAAACTAATATGTTATTAGAACCTGTGTTTAGACTTTTTTTCATGAAGAAAATGTCTGTCTGCACGTTTGATGTCATATTATTATATATTTTTCAGCTTCACGTTGACTACGAGGGTAGACCGAGGGAATCTAATTTTTATACACTCCATTTCCCTTTTGCCGCCGTATTTTCGAGACACTGCGTATTGAGTGGCGAAATTCAACGCCGCGCTTTATTTTGGCACCAGAGAAAAGAAATGAAAATATTAAATAAATCATTTTCCAGAGTGGGAATCGAACCGACAAATGTCACATTTACAGACACACGTTGTGTTACTGCGACAACCTCAGAAAATAAGCGTGTTTATACTGGGTCACTAAACGAATGAGTGATTCCCGTGGGATCACTGAAAAAAAAGTTAGTGACATATAAGTGCTACCTAGTGACATATAGACATTGAATGTGGGCGTAACTAATTAACTATTTAAAAAGTTTTTTTTAAATAAAACCGTTATCCGGTACAATGGTTTTCTTGAAACACCAGGATATCTATTTGGGGCTGTAGTGGCGTAGCGTGTCTGACTGTAAGCGCGGCGATTATGAGTTTGATTTCCTCGCTCTGGTCACAAGACAAAGCGCGGTGTTGAATCCCGCCATTCAAAATTCAAATTGGCTGAAAAGTGAGGAAAGGAAACGTGTATATTAAAATACAAGGTTCCCTTTACCTACCCTGCTATACGGGAGAAAGCATGAGACATCTAGTGTCAATATGGCATATTTGAGCATATTTATTTTTCCTCGTGTAATACGAATACTAAGAAAAAATAAATAAACGGAGAGAGGAGAATTGAATCGAAAACCAGTACGTATCAAGTTCGCTAACCACTTTCTTTATAACACAAAGCAAAATACCATAGGACCTACGACAACTGTACGCGGAAGTGCGACACGGGTCAATCAACGCTGGGCGAATTTTGGCACATTCAACCTAATGTCGATAACCTTTGGTTTGTGCTTTACAATTACTGATTCGAGTTTGAGTTGAAATGTTGTTATATAAAAATTGTATTGTATTGTTTTTTATTTTAGAACCTTTACAGATGTGAAACAGAGGTGCGGGTTCAAATATCGCTGCGGTATTTTTTTTCCTAAAAATATGTTTTTCTCAAGTTTTAGTATTTTATATTTTTGGAAATCTCTATTTAAATGATACATTTCACTAGTGTTATTGGCATGTTGTGAATTCAAATACCAATTAAGGTTATATTATTTTTAATATTCAACCCACAATAATTCTTACATATTGTAAATAAAATATAAAATGATATCCAAAAAGTATTTTTCTAACGAACATTTCCAAATACATTAGTCATTTCCATAGAAAAGCAATATTAAGCAAAGTTACTATTCATAATGACTGTATTAGAAAATCATGGAAATAAATGAGTCCATCATGGCACAGTGGTATACCACCTGACAAAAACGCAATAGTTGTGGGATTGATCCCTACTCGACTTATTATTACATTATCAATTCATTTCCTGGCCCTGAGAAAAAAGCGGCGTTGAGTTCCACTTACTTTTTGGAATACAGGGGGATAGTTTAGGAGTGTCTCGACACTATTTTATATGCTATGCGGAAAAAATCATATATATCACTAGGCAATAAGTATTAAATAAGTCACTTTCGTTCAATATACCAAGTTGAATGACCGTCAAAAAATTCGCCGACCCCGCACAACGGTGCTTTGCTTTTGGCTTCCTCGTTTCTTATTATGTACGTTAGATAATTGAATAATATATCAAAATATAGATAATTTCATTATCTTTCTTTTTGTGTGAGTTTCATCAAATTTGTCTCAGCCGTTTTTGAGTTATGAGCGAAAATGTAAACGTTATGTAATCTTGTTGTTTCAGTGCATTGATCTTTAATATGGATAAATTTAAAATTAAATATGATAGTCAAAAAAATATAAGGATAGCCATAGTACCGGTAGGATCATATCTGAATGTTTGTATTAGTTGTTAGTTCGAATACCAACCACTACATTAAGAATATATGACATATTCACCTACATATGTTCAGTTTCAGTACAAATTTTGGTCTTAATTAAACAAAAAAAATTACAAATATTGTTTTTAAAATCAATAAATTATGCCAAAAAACGTAGAAAAATATGAAAAAAAAAAAGAAAATTATGCCACAAAAAAATATCGTAATAAATATACAGAAAGAAAATAATATATATATGCGAAAAACGTATCTCAAACAGTACAATCAACTTTCGGTCGTTCGTTGAACCCGAAATTTTGGCGGTCGTTCACCCGGTCGACACCCTGAGAGCGGGACGGATATACGTAATTCTATTTGTTAGAGAGAGACAGAAGCACCATGTGATGTACAGACCGCTTTTTAGATAAGAGGTAGGTATTTTCATTGTCTATTATTAATCAATTAGATTTTAACCGACTTTGATGAAATTAGTACGAAACAAAGTGATTTAAATATCGGTTAAGTGCTATACAAACCTAAGGACAGAAAAATAATGCGTCTCTTGGAAGCTGGTTTGATGAGAACGTATAGTTTGGGCGGTTATTGCGAGACGCAGGTTCGAATCCCGCTACGTTTAAATTCATATATGTTTTTTACAAAAGTATAAAAAAACGTAGTTTAACACTGATGTACGTATATATTTTTTTAACGTAGCAACAAATTTTAATGCGTTTTTCGCTAATGAACAGAATAATCGGATAAATGTTTATTTTTATAATACTTGTGCAGTATATTAAAAAGTATAGTGGATAATATTGAATATTTGTAAAGTTATATAAAAACATAATTTTTAAAACGGAAAATAACGAAATAACCCTATTGGTGTAGCCCACGTGGACGAAAGCACAAGCGGAATACTACTTATAAAATATAATACAAACTAGCTTAACGCTGTATCCCACGAGTGGGGATCGAACCAACTACCATTACGTTTACATTTAGACGATGTGCCACTACGCCACGACGGCCTTATTTTCTTGTTTTTACTCTGTATATAGCAAAGTAGACAGAGAACCTAGTTGTAAAACACACTGTTCTCTACGTTCTAACCAATTTACCTTAAAAACTTAACGCCTTTGTTTTGTTACAAAGATTGCTACATCGACTACGAGATGAAAATAATTGTTTTCAACGATTGGGAATCGAACCCACAACTGTCACGTTTACATTCACCGGCGTGCCACTACGCCACGACGGCCTCGTAATAATTATCGGCATTTAAATAGCTATGGCACAAGGTAAACTTCCCCGGTTCAATGACCTTGGTCAGCTGATAGGGTGAGTAAATAGCGTTGCGAATTCATTAGAAGGAAGTATAGAAGTAATAATTTCAACTATGAAACATCACGCCGTATCCCGCGAATAACCCCGATAACTGAACCGAACGTAATGTTAAAAATCTATTTTTAAATTTTTGGCCAATTTTAATCTATTGCATACTGTTTGTGTATCGGAACTCCACGTTGTAAAAACAAATGTCTTTTTTTAGCGATTTTTTTAAAATATTTCTTTTTTAAATATATAAACTATTTAAAGACCTAAATCTGAATGCGATTTAAATTTACATAATATAAATAGTGGAATAAGTAGGATATTAACACTATTTATAAAACATAATAAAACAACGATTTCCTTCTCATTGCTTTGTAAAGAAAATTAAAATGTGTAATACACTATAATAAATAACAAAAAAAAAAATGCAATTATTTGCTCTAATAGACAAAGTGCGACGTAGAGATCTACCACTCAACACGAAATGCCTCGGAAAATTGTTTGAAAAGGGGGAACGGAGTGTCTTAACACTATGTTCCCCCTGCGATATCAGGGCTATATGCGGGAAACGCATGAAGCTAAAAAAATTACGTTCTTTTTTAAATAAAGTTTTTTTTTGCACATCTCAACTTGATCATCATTTACCATGTTATTCTTATCTTATCAAAATACTCTATTATCGGTCAAAGATTATTTCTATTGGCAATGTATTATGAAATATTGATTTTGGTTAACATTTTTGTTTGAAATATCAGTGATATGTAATGTAATATGTGAAAAAACCATTACAATTGAATGAAGAAATTTGCACACCCATCTTATATCTGACTTGGGTGAGTTTTGTTTAACTAGACATATTCAAGTTATACTAAATTATTTTAAATTTTCTAAGTTATACAAAAAATATATACTATTAAAACTTTCGATAACACAGTGTAATCTAGTATCAATGATACTAGTAGATCAAATGAGGTCCTTCTGCCTCCCTTACCACTTAATCTTCCTTAATAAACTTGTTTTACCATTCTTTCATTCGTGGGCATCGAACCTGTCGCGTTTACAGTCGCACGCGTTTTCTCCTGCGCTAGGACTGACCTCCTCACGTACATATATGTATTTACATGAATTATATGTGGTCATCTTTACGCTGTATCCCGCACACAGCAGGGTCGGCAGAGGGAACCTAGAGTTAAGACACTCCGTTCCCCACTTTTCAAATAATTTTCCGAGGTACTTCGTGTTGAGTGGCAGAAATCAACACCGCGCTTTACCTCGGACCAGAGCAAAGAAAATGGAAATATAAATTTAAGTAAATATTTCATCTCCTCGTGTGAATATCGAACCCACAACCAATCGGCTTTACAGTCACACTTTGTGCCACTGCGCCACGACTGGCCTCAGTGTATGTGGTAATAATAATTAATTATTTATAATAACAAAAATTATCATAAGCAAACAAGACGTTATATTAACATAGACTCAATACAACTGTGATAATGTGCAGACAGTCAATATTGTACCTCTACATTAGAGGCGATTGCGAAAAAATATAATGGTTTTTTTATTTATTCCTAATTTATTATTTAGGTAAGTAGCTAATGAATTATTCATATTTACATTTGTGCGTTATGGTACGAAGGCAAAAGCCCGGCGTTGAGTTCCGCCACTCAACACGCAATGCTTGGGAAAATTCTGCGGAAAATGGGGAACGGAGTGTCTTAACACTGTTTCCCTCTGCTTATCCTGCTATATGAGTGATATAGTGAAACTGTTTTCCTTTTTTGTACGGATCTAATATAACCCAAATAAACCATCCAAGTCCACTTTTTGTCTCAAAAATATTTTGCGAACTAGATAGATGTCCTGACTAAATAACTAAAAAACACAAAAATGGCAAAGTCATGCGACAATATGATATGGCGTAGCACACGCTACGTCGTTCTCATGAAAAAGATTTGAATTCAAAACTGTCACATTTTATTATCGTAATCACATTTTTAAATTACAGAGGCGGCGTTAAGTGTCGGAACTCAACGCCGTGCTTAGGTTTACAAAAGTGGATTAACAAAAAAAGCTTTAACACAATCAATTCCCAAATCAAAATCAAACCAACGATCATCGCTGTTATAGTTAGATCCTGTCTTAATACCACAATATGACCATTTTATAACAATTAAATATTAAGTTCCTCAAAATTTGTAGCCCTTAGATAAGGGCCAAAGTGACCTGTCAAATTATTCTACATTTGTGTTCGTAAATTTTGTTTATGTGTGCGTCAATTACTCATATAGTTCATTGGCCCAGAAAAATATTGTGAAACAATGTCTGTTGTAATACTAAGAACGATATTAGTTATTAGAAGGAAAATGCAAGGGCAAAGTCAAGGAATTTAGGTTTGGAGTGTAGTGGTGGCATTGCAGCAGTAGCATGTGATAGTAGATTCGATTAAAGAAACGCTGAGGTTAGGTATTTCCGGTATTTCTATTTTTTATTTTTTCTATTTAAGGTCTCTAAGAATTTTACTATTCCCACTAGGAGAAAAGAAACATTTTCATTTCCTCGCTCTGTCTATTCTTCGGTACTGAGTTCCGCGACTCAAGAGTGTCCCAAAAATTAGACGGTGTGTGGGAAACGCAGCTTATTACTGTAATATCAAATGTAGTAATAGTAAATGATAGTAATAAGTAAATATCTGACAAACTAAATATTTTCTTCTTATAAAAATAATAATATAATATCAATAACAATATAATTACATAAAAAAATAGAAAAAAAGTAAATTTAAACCCTGAACACAACACATTTTATAAATCACTCCAGTTTTGTGTTACGTATGAAATTTAAACCCTATGCCCCAAACTGTAGTTTTATAGGTATATATTATTTTATGGTCTCCCATGAAATTTGAGCTCGCTATCGACGTATTAGGAAGTTCAATCTGGGAGAACATTATTTGAAACTTTTTTATTAACCTTAAACTATCCTTTATTTAACCCGCGGATACAATACTATTTATCATACGCTTTGAACAAAATTCTAACACCCATAAAAACAAAACTACAATACAATACAGGAAGCATTACATTATTTTTTTTATACTTCAATTATATCAACAAAACATCCTCTCATACTGAATCAAAACGGAAAACAAAACTAAGGACTTTCCTTATTGTGATTTTTTAACAACGACAGCCAATAACCGTTGTAAAGATCAACGCACCTACTTCTGCTTGAACCTGCACTTAGACCCGAACCCTAATTGCTAACGAACTAGCGCCAGCCATTATCGAAAAGCAGAACTATAGGTCAAATGTAAGGTTAACGACCCGCACAGTGATTACGCACCTTGCCGACTATTTTTAAACATAACAACAATTCAATTGGTTTTATATTTGTATAACGATATAAAACGTTTTGTATATGTACATATAAGTATGTTGATTATACTGTAATTAATTAGTTGAATCGATTCTTTTTTTAATTTTTATGGTGTAATTTGAATGTAAAACGATTAAATATGAGCGTTGCAGGTTCTTATATAATTTATAGCAATATTTTTTAAGACATATCGTAAGTCTAGGAATGTTCAAACGTTAGATCCTTTTAATACACAATGAGTCCAAGTAAGCGGAAGCTTACAGATTAAATTACACAATTATAAGATTCTATCGCCAAAATCCATAAATATTGCAATGGGATTGCAAATATTGCAAATAATTATTGGTGCCACCACTGAAAACATAATGTCTCGAAATTCGAACAGAAAGCTAAGAACGGACTTAACTTACTAGGTACTAGGTACCTCTCAACTTTAAGCAGGCAGATACTTACTCTGATTCGTGGGATACACAGCTAAAAACTATTTAAATAAATGCAAAACAAAAATATTCTCACGTTTTGTTCATTAGGTTATTTTAACTAACTGGTACTAAAAACGTACATCTTTTAAATTTTGACAACAGTTTGATCTTGTAACTGACAGATTTATTTTTCCGCATTACATGATATATAATTAAGAACGAAGGATTGTGGCAATATATGGATAATGGTCAAAATAAAACACTAATGTGAAAATGGCAAATTAAAATTATATTACATTCATTAAATGAAATAAACCATTTTTTTAATGAAATCAAAAAAGAGCTTTACGTTTTTCTCACATAGCGTGCCTAGTGTAAAAGCACTCCGTTCCCTCCTTTCCGCCCAGTTTTCGACACATTGCGTCTTGACTAGCGGAAACACTGTTGACTTGTTACCAGGGCGAGGAAATTAAAATAATTCACACCCCCGAGTAGATAATCGATCCTACAATAATTGCGTTTATAGTTACTGCGCTACGACAGCCTCAAAATGATCATGTTAAATTATATAATGTAATAATATACATAAATATAAAAAAAACGATTACGTACGCTTGTTTATACTTATACCTAATTAGTATCTATGTGACTTACAACACGTAGGCTGTTCTTTCAGCGTTAACTCAATGTTATCAAAATTTACATTTTTCCTCAAAATTGCTGTCGTAAGCAAATGACGAATCGCTTAAAATTACTTTCCTAAGCAAATGCCAGATCATAGCGATAGATATGTATAATTTGTCATAATTATTACTATTTTCTTTATTTAAAAAGTTTGAGCTCAGTAAATAGCTTAGAACGTGTACATATGTATATTAAATAGACAACGTGTATAACGAAATAGTAATAATAAGTACTATTATATAAATACTTATAAAAATAAATATATGTACATACATATATATATTTATGTGACACACATGTGTTTCGCCATTCAACACACAATGTCTTAAAAATTGGGTGAAGATGGAATGTCGCAATTCCATGTTCTCTCTAACTACGCTGCTGTATGCGGGATACAGTGTGTACCTAAGAAAATTAACAATTAAAATTAGTACTTCCGCGTCACATTTTCGCGAGCGCCATCTGGTATTCAGTAGGCGGAACTAAAGGTCAATCTGCCAAACTAAGTTGAACGACCGTGGCGGATAACTTGTGACGCATTGATGACTTACATTTTTTATATTATTGTTGGTCATTCAATATTATATTTATATGCATATTTCTGCAATAAGGAAATGTTTAGTATACAAGTCTTAAAATATGTGTAATCGATTGAAATTTGAGATTTTTTTAGTTTATATTTTTATATAGGAATAGACTAAGTATTCGGTAACTTCACGCTTCATTCCGATTTTGAGCAGAGTGTTGAGTTTCCCTTTCCGTTACTAAATACGAAATGCTTTGGAAACTGTGCAAAAATAGAGAAAAACAGTATTTTAATATTAGGTTCCCTTTGCCTATCCTGCTCTTTGCGGCTTTGCTTTGCTCTGCAGAGTGAAGCTAAAAAAACGCCTACAAATATCAGGTCAAGTTTGAACTCATATTTTTTTGTTTATAATTTAATAAATGCGCCAACACAACTAGTCACGGGTATAAATAGTAACGTGAGATCATCAAATTAAGACAAATGGTGAATATTTTACACTTAAGCAGTTATATGTTTGTTTAGATAATTTAATTATTAATTGTTACTAGGAGTTATAAGAAAGTAGCCAATTCACACCTAAAATATTTATTTATCTAAGTTTTGATTTTAATAAATCTATATATACATGTATTTATTCTATATCTACATATCTTATCAATATTTACAACATTTACAAAATTACTATACTCAGGAAGTATTTTTCCACTAGATATACTATATCATAATTTCTACAACTATTCTTTAAATTATCTCGTGGATGGTCGTTGATTGAGAATCGAACTTTCATTTATGTGTTGTGTTTTCTGTCATCTACTGGGTAAAGTATGTAGATTTGAAAATTTATAGGATAGAAAGTACTTCGATTCCTATTAAGACTCTGTTCTCTACTTTCTGCTGAAATCTGGAGACATTGCGCGTTGATTAGTGCAACTCACCGCAGAGCTCTATCTCATTAACAAAGATAGCAAAATATTTTCATTAAAATAAAAAATATTAAAAAATTAACAACAGAGTGACTTATCATATGATTGTTTATGCCTTGTTTTTTTTTAAGAAGATAAATGAAATATAAATCTAAAGAAAGTTATTTTTTATATTTTTAAACGCTTAATCCACACTTAGGAAAGAAAAATACTTATTTAGAAAACGTATAAAAAATTTAACGTAGCGGGACTCGAACCCGCGCTTTCTGTAAACCGACCAGGCACTCTGACCACTGAGCCATATGTTCTCTTTTGAGAACTTATGGCTTAGCTCAGGCACGGGTTCGTGTCCTGCTACGTTCATATTTTTATGCATTTTCTAAATAAGTACTAAAGAAAGTTGTTATGACAATTTTTTTCCTCTTCCCAAACAATTTTTTATGTAAAATAAAAACACAATATATAAAGATGTTATCTCAACACAATATCTACTGAAGCAATGTAATAAATGATGAATTGCTTACAGCCGATAATCAATCATGTGAACATTTGAACTAGCTACTATTGTGATAAATTGGCAATGCTAGTTACATATTATAATATGCTTAAAAGCCTATAGCTTCACATGATCACTTTATGATATACATACAAAACTATATTATTTTAGTACTTCTATTTATATCGGGCTATCAAATTGGTAAAATTTATTAATTACGGGAATGATTAAGTTAAAAAAAGTTAGCTCTTCATATAACAATATTAACTAACATATTATATGCTAGTAATTTCCTTCCGTGTCCTGCTATATCAGCATGGTCAGTAACGGAAACCTAATTTTAAGACAATCCGCGCCCTATTCTTCGCCCAACTTTTAAACTGAACTCCGCTTTGTGTTCTGTAGTTGGAATCTAGTCCATAACCATACTTTTTTCAGTAAGACGAATTTTCGACTCACCAGGACAATCTTAACATTACTAAAAAAAATAAGATAATAAATAAAAACAAAAGATATGCATTTATATAGGCAAATCTTTTGTTTTTATTTATTATCTTATTTTTTACATTCACTGTGTGTCTTGCACATAGCATGTGGCACAATGAAGAATGAAAGTGTCTGAATGAAGAACGGAGTGTTTTAGTACTGGGTTCCTAGGTTCCTTCTGCCCGCTCTGCTCTATTCTATGGGTACAGCGTGAAACTAAGGTATAACTAATATAAACGATCTATTTAAGATTTGTAAGGCAATACGCACGAGACCTATATACAGCATGATACAGTACAGGAAAAACAATATAATCGGTCAATGTACGATTAGCTTCTTAGCACTTTACAGCGAATGCCGATAAAAAGTGACATAATGCGTCACATTGTTAAATGGATTTGGTACAGTGCCATCTAGCGTCGGGTAGAAGAACTACTTTATTTATTTTATATTTATTTTTTAAATAATGATATAGAAATAATATATTACAGTAATGATAAATAATGTTACAATATTTTTTTCTCTTAAATTATTCTATAAAATAATGTGTTTATTTTAAAAAAGCTATCTATTGCAGTATCTGGCCGCTAGGTGGCGCATATCAGCAATGCGCTACTGTACTTCAAGAATAAGTGAGAATGAGGAAATAAGCAAAGTAAACACGTATTACTAAGTAAAGCAAAATTTAATTTCGTATACAAAAGTAAATACCGAAACAAATATTTGAAATTTAAATAATCAAAATCCATTTTTAAAATTGGCAGAAATTATTTAACTTTATCCAACAGTTTTAGATTTCGACCGAGTATGAAAAAGCAAGAGATCTAATATATGTAAATTGGATACTGGCACTGACGAGTATGGATCTCTGTTTTTTCAGCTCCACGCCGTATCCCACATACAGCAGGGTAGACGGAGGAAACCTAGACTAGGGACTATTTTCCTATTGTTTTGTATTTTAAATGACGGATTTTAACGCCGCGAACAGAGCGGGAAAATTACAATAATTTATTCTCCCAATCATAGTCAGCCCTACTGCGCCACGATGGCATTACTAAATAATACAATCTCTTTTATCCAAAAATGTAACTCAAGTATCTGTATTTAACACAAAACACCCCTCATTTTCTTTGATGTAAATTTAAAAGAGCTTCCATTTGGAGTTTCTTTTGTAAAATCCCTTTTTAAAATACATACATACATACTTATAATCAAATTGATAATATGATTATTTAAATTTAAAAAAATACATGTTTTTGACTATTGTTAGCAATACATTTATTTGAATTCCACCCTAAACGTAGATCAAAAAACAGAGTGTCTCAACAGTGTCTCAACTATCTTATAAAAAAAACATATTGTTAAATGACATAAGGCACTATGTCAGTCAGAATAAAGATTAGGTTCTAATTATTTCCGTTGCTGTGGTAGACGAAACGCGGCGTTGAGATCCGCTACTTAGCAATAATATTTTTTTTATATCTAGATTTAGTAGAAGACCGCCATATTGTTTTTTTATTCATACAAAATATTCTACACAATCAAATTGTAACATTGCCAAGTCACATACAAGCGAATATGTTTTAATATTATTAAGTAACGAACAGACAGACGTACTTTCTAATTTATTATCTATATAAATAATGTATACAGATTTTAACGTGATATGTATTTAAATTATATTTTTTTAACTTCATCCTGTATTCCCGCATATAACAGGATAGGCAAAGTGAACCTAGTGCTAAGACACTCCGTTACACGCGCAGCACTCAATTTCTGAGACATTGCGTGATGAGAGGCGGAACTCAATGCCACACTTCATTTTCTTAATGCCTTTGAGTGGGATTCGAACTCACAACCGTCATGTTTACAGTACCAACAATATAATTTAAGGGAAAATTTTAGGAATAAAAATTAAAGCTTTACCCACAACGCAAAAAAAAATTAAATATTGAAACTTAAATGGACAGACTGTCTAGACACTAGTGCTCGTGTTTATAAACCGTTTTCAACTCTGAGATCGATCTTGCGATGCTTGAAAGCGATCTTGAGATGTCATGTACGGGACCTAAGTTTCGTTTGACTACCATATACATATCCATATACAGGAGACGTGTAAAACTAAACAAACTACTATTAAGTCAGAAAGTAACTGTTACGTTGTAACAAGTAAAGCGTTACACAAATGATGTAACAATGTTATTATTGCATTTCTTATTCAATTGGGAGCCATATTATGTGTGCGTAATAATTATACAGTGTGTCCTATTTTCCACAAAACAATCATAAAAATAGTTTCATTATTAATACAGTTATTGTGAATAATGGGTGAATTTTAATTTATATGCAAATATAAAAGTCCTAAAGTTTTTTTATTAGTAAAATTTTGTTAGCTTATTTTTCGATTTACAGGATATATAAAAAGAAAACTAATACGAATTATCACATTTTTTGTTCCCTTAGACATTGCTAGACTAAACCTTAATTTAAATTATAATAATAAATAAATAAAAAAAGCCCAACAAAATAACAAAGAAATTTACAATAACCAAATAGTTTTGCACAACAACTGAGGCACTTAAATTTCGTGCGACCTCAAACTTCATTGACCTCGTGCAAGGTCGCTAAGGTCAAATTAGGGCAAAGCTAGCCCAAAAACGCGGCCTGACCTGTGACCTATTTATTTCAAGTTTGGGGTCAATGTACCGGCATTTATTGACTGTAGATGGCGTTATTTTGTTTTAAGTTATTTCATATGTTCATTAATATATTCATTTACTTGTTACTTAATTTTCATTTATTTTAAATAGGAAAGGCTTAAAGGCTGAAGATAATTTTTATCATTTTGTTTTAATCTATGCATTTTAAGTTATCGCACATTCTGTTTTTTCCAGGTTAGGGAGGAAATCTAAAGATTAGTCGTTTATTTTTAGTTCAAGTCCATTTTAAGGCATTGCCTAATGGAACTTTAGGTATTCTAGATTTGTTATTGTATACATCCTATCGTATTCAGCATTTCGTTAAAGAATATTTTTAGATTATTTTCTGTTTGAAAACATATAAGAAATAATAACAAATATAATTACAACTCACTTTACTCCATTTTTCCCGTAAATTTGTGTAAATATGCGAGACTTTAAAAACTACAGATTTATGTTTTATTAACATGCAGTATTTGTCATATATCAGCTATATTTTTGCTTTTTAAGTTTGCCTTTTTTTTAGCTTTACGCTATATCCACTAAATACACACCTATATAACGCCGTTTGCCTTGTTACCAGAGCTAGGAAACGAAAATATTAAATATTTTATTCACCCAAGTAGCAATCGAACCCAAAACTATCGCAATTACAGTCGCACCCTTGTGTGCCAGCGGGCCACGAAAGCCTCATATTTGTACTTAATAATTATTACATAATTATATCAGCTACCGAAATATGGATGTGTATGAAGGACGTTTTAGTTACTTTAGTAACAAAAACGTAATTAATCCCAACGCTGCACTTTATCTAGTATCGCCGAAATTTATTTTTATTACTAATATTGTCCAAAATGAGATTTAAAATAATAATCATAAACACAAAAAAACCTAAAATCCCTTTTTTCCGTTTTCATTGAAAACTTCCCTGCACTCCATACATATTAAATTTCAACTATCCAAGTCCAGTAGTTTCGACTGTGCGTCGTCTATCAATCATCCAGTAACAAAACAGTTTAATATAGCTATATAGATATATAGGGTGTTACAAATATAATATTTAATCACAAACTCCAGTTATAACACAGTACAGTACATAAAATATAAAAGTTGAGAGCAAAATAAATAGTTTTATCAGCAAGTTGAAGCGTTTCTTTCATTAAGACTCAACTTAAAAGGAAATTACTAGAGTTTTCAAGCCACGTGGCCGGGAAAATAGGCCATCTTTTATACTATTAACAATAACGCCGTCTCCCTCACACCTATTGTTTCTTTTTATGGGTTGAAGTGAGACAGACAACCCCCTTGTAACTAGATATCGTCCGTTTCGGGACAAGTATTGTATGAATTCTTGATTTTGAAAGTAAATGTCGGTTTTTTGTTGTTGTTTTTTTTTCGTTTGGATAATTTTCTATTTCTTTTAAAGTATTTCTGTTAGATAATAATAAAATTTTTTTTTTAGGTTAAAAAGGTTAGTTTGATTATAAGCTAATTACTCTCCCGAGTCTCTATATATAAGAAGGCATTTATCATTCGATCCACCAAAACAACAAAAGATCGTAGTGATTTGACACTATCGAAGTCATTTTTAAAAATGTTAAGTATTATTTCACACTAAGAAAAGGAAAATATTTAATTAAGAAAATGTATTTATACGACATTCAAATTTTTACATGTTTTCTAGACAATTTTACTGTCTTAGTCACTTAATTGAAGGGGCGTTTAATTAAATTACAAAATCTTTATTATAAAAGCTTGCATAACATATTATATGTAAAATATATATAGTTTTTTTTTTGCATATTGTTTTCTTATTTTTGACTAGATTTAAAAAAATCTTTTCTCTTTTCATATGTTGTTTTTAAGCAAAGTAAGTATGACACACTGTTTCAAAATCAAATTAAACAGTCTGTTCATTTACTTACATAGAATACTAGCCTCTATTTTTACATAACATTGAAACTATTTTCTCTTGCACTACCTATCGGTAATAGAAACCCAAGATACTATGTGTCCTATCTATTTATGCGGTTTTTTTATTAAAAATTCACAGAAAATATCATGAACGCGGCCATTGTAGTATTTATAGATAAAATTTTTGTTGATTTTTCAGTATTTCTGGGTACAATATTGAATTTTAAAATAAAAAAATGTTAACGTAATTAAAAAAAACAATTGCGTCCCATCTCACCAGTCAAAAACGCATCGCCAAGTTGTGCCTTTTTTTACAAAAAGAAAACGCTTAAAAAACAAAATTTTCCAAAAAACTTCACGTCACTGTCACTGTCACATTATTTTTTTAATTTATGTAATTTTTTTTTTAAATATTCGCGCCTTTAATAAAGACCCGCTCACATGGATGTTGCAAGCGGGCCATCGGGGAACCAACTAGGAAAAGACAAGCCACACTACTGTACGGTTGAACTGACACTGTGTGAGTTACGCACACCTATAACAGGTATATACTTTTATAAATTATTGAAAAAATATTGAAAAAAACCTTGTTTTGTATGGAAAATAGTGTTAAATATCTATACATTATTTATTTTATGAATTTTTGTTTATTTTTTACAATAAGTGTTCTTATAATCTATAGGCATAATGTTTTGGGTATTTATTATCTGTGCTTTATTTTTTTGTTATTTTCCTGATTTTCATATAAAGAATAGCGGTTAAATAAAAAAATGTTACGGCCTAACAACCGTTATTACATAACAGTAAGAGCGAGAACGTTGTGTAACGCAAACAGAGAAAGCTCACGTACTTTCTTTATACATATAGTTGTGTGTGCGTCTCGTTAGTGTGCGTGTTTTTCAAAATGGCCTCTCTTTTGAAAGGAATTTGGCGGGAATTTCACTGTTATGCGAAAGATTTTTAGGTCCATTTTCCTATAAAACCTGTGTAACCTGACATCTTTTTAGAGAGTTCAACGACACGCGGTTTGGCATGTATCTGAGCCTACTTTTTTCCTAACAGAAGTCCACAAAAGACGATATTTTCACGGAACGGTAAGTAGGGCATGCGTAGTTCGGTCTTTAAAATCGATTTTTCCTCGAAATAAAAGGATAAATAACCTTAAAGTTGTATGGGAATTTGCCTAATAAGTAAATAAATTGATGAGTTGTTTTAACGAGAACTAAGTATCCAAATTGAGGGCATGTAGATAGTGAAATAAGATTGTTTCGGCTATCTATCCACAGATGGCGCTGTTGTAAAATTTTAGATAATAATGCTAAATATAAATTTATTTTGTGTTTAATTATGTCACGTGTACGGAAAATCAAATTTTAGAGCTATAGCTATTCTATAGAATGAGTCAAATTCCAGAATAAATAAAATCTCACTATCATATTTCATTTCCCGCCAAAACTTATCGAACGAATTCGGAAGTGTTCCTATCTTTGGAAGTGGGTCATATTTTTTTCTTATATTTTGGCGGCATATTGAACTCGTAAATAAAATTAAATAAAAATATACCAAAAAAAGAAATGAAATATTCGCAAAGTAAAGATTATGAAAGGTTTAAATTTTAATTGAGCTTTGTCTCAAAATAGATGCTTATAATAAATTGCTATTGCATCACAGCGGAGGAAGTGAAATAACAGACATAATATTTATATAGCTGTCTCTTCCTGCCGGCATATGCGCGTCTCCTTCGCACCCGTACAAATCCCCATAAGAGAGGAAGTGGGTGATATATGTTTATCTCTTTCCCACTTATACGCAAGTGTATAAGTGCATCCCGCTCGTGCAAGGCAACAGAGTGCGTTGACCTGTCCTTGTTGCATCTGTGTGCAGCCTTGCGTTACAGTTATACGCAGTTGTTTGTATGTGTGTATGTGCATCGTAAGGGCTTGTTCACACTACTTCATAATTATGCGACGACTTTTTACATTATATTGCATAATTCATATTTTTTTAATGAGTTATTTAATATGAAAAAATATATATATAAGCAAACCTGATGTGTGTATGTTTTTCATGATGTTGCTTTGGTTGGGGGTCTTACCTGTAATTAAAATGTTTTTGGTTAGCTATATATGGTTTATTATATGCAAAAAAAAATATTAAAAGAGAGACGGAGAGAGAGATGGTATTTAAGAACGAAGTATATATTTTGTAAAGGCAACCTCATTATTTAACAATACGCCTACTTTGCGCCAGCGCCAAATATACATACATATATATTATTATTTTTTGCAAAATCGAAGAAATATATAAAAAAATATATAAACCCTAATTGCATGTTTCACAACTAATTGAAACAGATCTTACCCAAAAACATTCACAAACGCAAAAAAAACAAAAGAAAGGGCAGCTAAAGCCTTACGCTACGGTTATAAAAAAGTTGCGTCAGAACCCATAAAAAATGTCTGCTAGGCGTCAACGAGCATTACATCACTAGTTACACTTGTGTGCCCTCATACACACACATAGATACGTCTACTGCACGTGTATATATGAAGTATGAACACACGTGTCACACACACACGTGCACCACCTAATCTTTTGTGGAATGTGGGTTTCATACCTTAATGAGTACTTTTAAAAGCCTGAAAAGGGAAACTCTTTTACTTGCCACCGTTTAAAAGACTTTTTTTATGTTGATTTAAATTTGTCGTTGATTTGATTTGAAAGGTGAATTAATGTTGACCTGAACTGAAATTATAATTATAAGTGAGGAAAGTAGCAGTATATTGGTCGTATATAGGTTATACAGACTGGTTATATTAAATTTTAATTATATGTAGTGGCATAATGTTAATTACAAAAAAAAATTTATTTAAAAAAATACAATGACCTATATATTTTATTAACAATTTAAAAGTATATGATTTTTTTATGTATAAAAAGTTAAAAAAATCGAAATGTTGATGTAAAAATCAAAAGTAAACTAAGTATTTACATTATATTTAACATGCTGTATAATCTTGTAAACCGGTATATAAGTATATGTTTTGTTTTTCTATACAAAAATAAATTTAGAAGACACCGAATTTCTAACAAATATGATATTGTGTTTCTCATCTATGACTCAGTACTCAGATGTCACTTTATTAAAATACTAGACTGTAATGGAACGCTTGCTTAAAACGTAAAATTGTGCGTACTTTGAACTCTACGTCTCAATTAGCACTTAAATTATATTTAACGAGCAACGGCTTTTCGTAAAAGGGAACATTGTAAGTAAATGTAAGGTAATGGGTTCGATTCTCGATCGAGGTTGGGTTATTTCATTACGTCACTCTGGTAAAACAAAATGTGGCGTTGAGTTCCGCCACTCAACACGTAATGTTCTAAAAATAACGGAGAATCTTTTCACTAAGTTACTTTGTTAACTTTAGTTTGTGCTTCTCTGCAAAATGCATATTACATTTTGAATTATATAAAAAAAAAGAAATATTTCTAAATTTTTTCTCCTTTTATATTGATAAACAGAAGAACGTCTACATTTTATTAAACCATCACAAAAACGTTTCTCACGTTTCCTACAACATGAAATAATTTATGAATAAATAAATAATACCCAACTTAATATTCGAATCTACAATCATCGTACATCATCCACTCCGCCACCAATCTTTAAAAGTGACAGTAATTTACATTTAAAAAAATAATTCATACATCAAAAAACTGTCGCGACCATTGAAAGTTCTGAATCGAAATACTGCATTGCGGCTGTACATAAACATAATCATCTGCTGTGAGGTCTTAAAGATCAACCAGCCAGAACTACTGCGAAATATTATAATATTGTATACAGAAATATACGTTTTTTATTTCATTGTTACACTATTTTTGTGTAACCGTTGTTGCAATTTATATTTTTGTTATACACAAAATGTTTTAATATTTGTGTCTTGGTTTAGATATAAAATGTAATTTAAATCTTAAATGTCATATATCTGTTCATTTCAAAAAAAATTTTTTGTAGCGGAATTTAACATTATTATTAATCATAAAATTCCATATAAATTTAGAAGAACGAATATTTCCAAAATATGTTTTCTACATATTTACTCATCACGAAAATATAATTACCACCTCAACTGGGTATAGAACTCTCATACATCGATAATTGACGTCACACAAGGAATTAAGTATAGCTATATATATATATATATATATATATATATATATATATATATATATATAT
>DWAN01000167.1:0-29473 GCA_018230445.1 Heliconius hewitsoni | reverse complement strand
TAAGTAAATATTTCATCTCCTCGAATGGGAATCAATTAAAAGTGTTAATCTCAGAAACAGCTGCATATTAAGATATCGCGTTTATCGTTTCAAAGTGTACCTGCGATCAGTGTTCACTTAGAATTTGTCATGACACATCATTATGACATATGTGTCATACACAACTTACAAAAAGCCGCTACATGTTTTCACCTCCGACTGCGCTATTGACTGGTAACTTCGAATTTAAACAAAAATTCTACAAATCAACAATACAAAACTCAATTATTATATTAAAATAATAATATTAGTAGTATATAAAACTAAAATTCCTAATTCATTTGAGTACATTTTGAACGCTATCACCTGTCAGTAGCACCTTTAGTGCGTAGTACAATAAGTTGGAGTGACGTGACGCGCATGTATTGTCGTTTTATTTAGAGGTTAATTAAACGGCTGGTTTGCATTAAGCATTATCATTTTGTTTTGTATCATTAATGCAGATTTTTGTAACTTCACGCTGGACCTGGACACCTAGTGTTAAGACACTCCGTTTCCCATAAAGACAATTCCGTTTTCTATTTTCTGTCCAATTCTTAAAGCATTGAGTGTTACAAGAGAGAGGAAATAAATATATTAATTATTCTTTCATTGATACATACCCGAGTGGAAATCGAACCCACGACCGACGCGTTTACAATAGTTATGTACTGTTTTTGAAAGTGTTTTGCCTACCGTGCTATGTGCGGGCTATAGCGTGATTCTAAAACAATGTATAGAAAATAGGATGATGTTTAGAAAAATATATACTGCAGTATAACTAGACCTTAAACGCCAATTAACATTAGAAAGCTGAAAAGGGATTAGCGAAATAAAATTCTTGAGATATCAACCATCTCCGCAACTTGTCTGACCGGGTGCCCACGCACTTACTATCAAACCGACGACCACCTTAGATCTAGCGAAAATTATCTCTAACCTCTACACCATAAGGACTCGGTGTACGCACGAAGAAAATCTGCAATCGTATCAAAATATAGCAACTCAGAACATATTACAAAATGAGGTAGAATTATGATGGATGCTTATGTCTCGTTTCTCGTTTAATGAGACTAGATTCTACTTTGCATTTAGAATTTAAAATGAAAATGTACTGTATTAACATTTTAATAGAGTTAAATATTTAATGTCGATTTAAGTGACGCACGCGCAAGTACTGGTTAGAAATGAATGCGACAGATCCTTAGGTGTTGGGTTACATTGCAGGATTAATTTTGTTACGAATACACTTGTTGTACAGTTAGGATGTATGTACGGTCGCGATGATTGCGGGTTCATATTTGAGTTTGTGCAATATATTGTGTTCTTACCTTCTGATGTCATATACGTGGTGGTGTCAAAATGTATGGAAAATAAGAAACGATAATACGGAATGTTTTGGCATTAGGTTTTCATGGGCATGATCTCTTAATGATCGAGATATTGCGTGGCAGACTTAACACTGCTCTATATCTTGGTACTAGAACAAGAAAGCGAGAATCAAACTCACAATCATCGCATTTACAGTCACACATTCAACGGTGACGGCGTCAAATTTATCGTTTATAACATTTTAATTCTATAAATCTTGTTAACACTACTTTATCAAACTCTGAACTACAGTACTAATATACTATCAGATTGATCTCAGCGGACACGTAATATATTAGTCTACGCTCATTATATAGCAAAGACTAATAGCAATTGAAGGAGTCGATGTTCATTTCAAATGGGAGCTGCAAATGTAACATAGAGTAGCCCTCCTCGTTAATGGACTATCCAATCGAAAAAAAAATCCATCTCAACGTTTAGTTTCTAAGATTTGTGCGTGCAAAGATACAAACTCTTTTTGTAATAAGTATACATCACTACATATCTTGGTAACATTAACTTTTACAACCACATTATATGTACATAAGTATATGTTATGAAGGTTACTAACCTTAACTAAAGCAACCATCAATATTTTGATATGAGAAAATGTAACAATTGTTATCGTCTTAAGATTTTTGATATAGATTTTTATCAATGACATTGATAATCCATCTATCAATAGGTATATCAAATACCTATTATTAATTATTATAACAGTAATTACATGAGGCCAATCGTGGGGCCGGGGCACAGCTATGTAAACGAGACAGGTTGTGGGTTCGATTCCCACTCGAGGAAACGAAATATATAATATTTTCTTCGCTCTGGTATTGTGCTTGATAATGCTTGACAATGCTTGATAATGGAATGGATGGCCTGGAATACGGACTGAACTAACACTGAGATCCCGCTGCCTTTCCCGCTAAATGCGGGATGTAGCGTGAAGCTAAAAAAATAATGCTAACGTCTATAACACTTGATCTTTGCCACTTGTATATCGTTGAATCAACTCCAATTACACCACGCGGACGGACGGACGGACATTTGGCAACGCCAAGAATTATTTAGAAGATCTCAGAATTAATATTTGATAATGATAGATTGTCTGATGTTATAAAGTGCACCAGTGTGCACATATATGTATAGATGTTTAGATATGTTGAGTTTTGGTCTGATAGCTCAGTAATTAGGTATACTGTTATGTTGAGGTAGTATATTCAATTCTTAATTGTATTGATTACAATTAGATTACAATTACTAATTATTATTACTAATATATAGAAGTAATATGATACCTGGGTGAGTTGTTTTAAAACATTTCCTATATTAATAATCTCATTTATTGTGGATAGTTACAGTAAACTTTTTCAATGTTAATAAGTTATTACAAATTTCAGGCATATAAAATAATAGTTTTATATATTTTTTTTATTTAAATAAGGTTAGATTAGGTATTTTCAAGGGTAATTTGATGAGAGTTTAGTTAGGTTCTGGTTATCCGGTTGAAGTCCGTTGTATTTGTTAAAAATTATAATTATATATTAGTGATATATTCATGTCTCAGCTTTTACGCTGGTTTTCTCATATCACCCATATGATAATATAACATAAAGGTCTACAAAAAAATATATTATTTTCACCAGTAAACCACACAGAAAGCAGGGTACCTATCAACCAAACGTCAAAATCCCCATCAATAGGGCAACAACAAACCGACGTCGAAACACTTCCAAGTCCCATCACATGAATCAGCCCTTATTAATATTGGTCTGACAGGCATGAATCTCAATTGTGGCGTCTTATTGGATGTCAACGAACTAGTAATGGTGTACAATTAACTGTATATTTCTTTGAATTATAGTTTTTAGAATGTATGTTCGTGTGTGGATTTCGTTTTGATGCTGCGGCGCAGTTGAATAGCGTTTAGCTATGTATGGAGAGTTTGTAAGTTCGATCGTAGTATATTTGTATGACTTCTCTCTCCGTTTTAATGCAGCTTCAAGTTTCAGTACTCAACACGCTATATCATAAAAATCGAGATATATCGAAAATAGGTATAAAGCTAATATTTGTATGTAGCTTTTTTATGAAAGTTTTGTTTTACTGCTTCACGCTGTATCTCATATTAAGCAGAAGGAATCTGGGAACCTAATGATATATATATTTTTTTCGAATGGACTTAATTGCTGTGGGATGGTCTTTACAGCGTCACCGGACAGGGTGGGACGAGGGTGGCTCGCCGCTGAGAAACAAATACGATCTTTGATGGATACTCGTGAAGAGTTGGCGATCGCAGGGGAATGACCTGCATACGTTAATCAGGGGGGGATTTCGACCGTTGAGCCCCGCCGCGCCATGACGTGCCGTGAGATAGAACTGGCCTCGTCGCCTCTTACGGAGGAGGAGAGTGTTTCGTGAGACTGAGAAATAAATCCTGCCTATGTACGGGGCGTTTGAGGCTGTAATTAGATCATCGGAACGTAGAAGGACGCTGCGAGGGCGTCGAAGAAGCGGGTGTGGACTTAATGTTAAAACATTTCGTTCCTTATAAAGACACTTTCTTTCCACAATTTTGGAAACTCTGGAGACATAGCGTCATAAGAAGCAGAACCCAACGCCACGCATGGCCTTGTATGAATAAAATTCAGTGATAAATTTTCTTTGCATTAACAATTTATTAATTATTTACCATATTTGTTTTACAATAAGGCACTTTATAGTGGGATTTGATCTGAAGAGCAACTGTCCTGCAACTCGTGGTCGAACATACGTGGTCGATATACGAGTTGTAATGTGGCATGTGTGTATGACACATGTCTGTCACACATTCTTATTCTCTAAGTCGGAGTTATTTTGAGTTGCATTTTCTCGCTCTGGTAACCAGACAAAATGCAGCGTTGAGTTCCGACATGCAACACATACGTAATAACTCGAAAATTGATATTTATTTATCTTATGTAAAAATTCAGCATCACTATTCAATCGATCGTGATTGAACCCACAACCATTGTGTATACAGACAATTAATTATATTACTACACAAATCGATATTATTTATACCACAATAATCGATTATGAGAAAAACCGAACCATAATTCGATACAAACACTCAAGTAAGCTCAAATCACAATAAAATATCTACCCAACTAATAAACTTTACTTGATATTATCACAATATATAAAATATGTTAATGCAAGGAACGCGGCTCAATCATAAGTTTCTTGCTAATATCATCCGATACGATACGAGCTGATTGGCTGGAGGACATATTAAATTATATGACAGTAAAAATTTTATAGCCCACCATTATATTGGAAATAAAGTAAAAACATTCCGCTGTTCCTTTAGATGTTACAGCGTAAGTGACTCTACGTTTATAGTTGCGTTTTTGTGTTATTAAAACTATATAAGGTATCGTTTTTGTTTTGTGTGTTCTTTGAAACGGTTAGGATTGGTTTCAATTTAGTTAATGTGTGTGTTTTATTCACGTTTAGCAATTTACTGGTTAAACAGAAGGAACATTCCGTTATATTGCCCAGCAAGATAGGGCCCACGGATTCGTTGGTGTGGACTATAAGACGCGATATTTTAAGTAATTTTAACAAATCTTTTCTCAGTATGTCTCCACTCCCCTTAAACTGCCCGTGAATAATTTCCATTTTCTTTCGCCCCGTAAATTTGATAAATTTGATAAAGCAGCTTAATATTTATTAAAGGTAGAGACGATATTGTATATGATATTATTGATATTATATATTCTACTACATATAGACAGATTACAAAGCTATGCAAAAAACATCAAACGCAGCTCAAAATATGAGAATACGCCAAAATTACTATTTGATACTATAATCCGGCTGCCGTTTTTATGGTAGCTTCCTGTAAGACTGAGATTACTCACATTTTTTTAAACTTAACGATTAAAAAGTGCACGTAATGGCCTAAATATTTAGATTTTATTTTTAATTTTGAATTACTATGAGGAATTGGAAAAGTCTTCAATGTAGCATAGTAGCATTAAATTTAATTATATTTAACTTCTTAATTTATTGCCATTATCTCATTTAATACTCAAATAGCGTTAAAATGTAAACATGACGTTTTATTTCCACTCACAGGTATGATTATATATGTAGGTTTAATTTGTTTTCATAAGTTATTTTTACACGCAATGCATTCAGAATTCGAAGTGAACGGAGTGTCTTAACAGAGAGATTTCAGATTCCCTATGCCTATTCTGTACTAGGATACAGAGTGAAGCTAAAAAAAATACTTTTAATTCTCCGCACTGCTTCACAAGAGCGCGGCACTGAGTTTCACTACGCGTTATATCGCGAAAATAATGATCAGATAAAAAATAACTAAATTCTAAAAACTAGGTTCCCTCTGCCTACCCTAAAGTAAAAAAAAAGTCAATCATCTTAATTAACTAGAAAGTTTTCGCATTTTTAATTACACATACAAACATACATACATACATAATTATCTACAAAACTAATCTAACCGAAATCACGCGATATACTAATAAACAAACAATCAATTACCAAAAACAATTAAAATAAAAACAACAACAAAAAAAAAATAAAGACCTCATTATCATAAAACAATGTGAATCGAGCATTTCGTTCAATCTATTGAAAATCGATATCGTCATATAAAGTGGGGGGAAAAATTTAAACAAAATTATACACTTCACGGTATATTAAGTTTAAAGTTAAATATTTTAATTAAATACCGGCTATTAGTCCACTATATAAAATTTTATTCGTTTATTGCCTTCGAAACGATATTTTAAATTATTTCAGTACAAAATGATGGTTGCGATGTATGTACGTGTATATGACTATAAAAATGTTCTTAATAAAATCGTGACAAGAGCGGTAAAGTTGGATGTTTATTGAAGGTTCGTATCGGCTAATGGTTTTTTAAATACGATGTTAGTAGATTATTCAGTTTTACGGTGTAGGTTGGAGCTTAGGATAGCTTCTTCGAGCTTTAAGCTAAATAGTTGTATCGGGGAACCTTTTTTGTAATATTTTAAAAGTTTACGTTTTTCTTACCCGCTTTGGGTAAATAAAAAAAACGCGCGGCTTTGAGTTTCGCCACTCAAGACGCAATGTCTCGATAATAAGGCGGTGCGTGGACTATGGAGTCTCTTGGCGAGAAGCTAGAAACAAAACAAGAAAAAAAATCTTATATGAATAAATTAATACGTAGCAAAATGTTAAAATATATATTTTTTGCTTCCGCATATAGCAGGGTACGTAGAGGGAACCTAGAAACTTAATATTAAGAAACTCTGTTCCCATTTAGACACTTCAGTTCACCACTTTCCCCTAACTTAGGAGGCATTGCGTGTTGAGTGGCGGAAATCAACGCCTCGCTTTGTCTCGTTACAGAGCGACAAAATAAAAACATTAAATATTTCATTTCCTCGAGCGGCAATTGAACCCACGCCCTATCGCTTTTGTAGTCGCAAGCTTTATAATAAAAAAGATTATAATAAAAAAACTAAATCACACCAAAACCACAGAATAAAGTATAGAAATTAATATCTATAGACAACACATGGTTACCAATCGATAGCTTCAGAGTACAGTATACTACAGTGGCAAAAAAGCACACGATACAAACAATACGTACATACTGAATAAGGAAAAAAAAATACTGTAGAAACAAAATATAACTCGTCTCTCTAGTCGACACTCCAGTCGTTTTTGCCTGCTATCTTCATATCCGGAGAGAACTGTCTGTACCAAAGTTTGTGGACGCTAGCGAGCACGTTTTCCTGATTGGTCTTGAGTTAATATTCTGTATTAAAATTGTATGAGGCAGGAAATGAACCTGCGCTTCTTAAAATTTTATTGTATGAGTCATTATAGCAATCTAGACAACTAAGCCATATAATCTTATTACAAGAGGTTAGTTATTCAAGAGGTCCAACATCAAATATATTAAAGTTAATAAAAGCAAAATTGCTATATATGTATAATATATTTTTTTTTTATTGTACTTTATAGTAATATTACAATAGCAATCATTGAAATACTACTTGATGATAGTAACTACAGTAGCTAACGTATTAACTTACACGACCATAGAGGGGTGTCTTTTTCCGAGGGGTGGTTCGGGTGGTATTGTGTCTTAGACTGTTTGTCTTGACAGGGGTGCGTTGTGAAGGGATATCGAACGAGTTTAATGAATGCGGCTGCAAAATTTGAAAAACATTCGTTTTTTGCTCAATTTCCTTTGCGTTATCGTTGACTGGACACGATTTTAGATGGAAGAAACTTTGGTAATCAATGTTTATATGAATTTACTTATGGTGTAAACGCGACTGTTGTAGATTCGATTCCCTTTCAGAGGAATGAATTACTTGCTCTGGTAACAAGACTAAGCGCAAGTTTCTTCATTCAACACGCAATGACTCGAAAATTATGCGGAAAGAGGAGAACGAAGTGTCTTAACACTAGTTCTCCTCTGATTACCCCGCTATATATAAATATACAGTGAAACTTAAAAAAATATCAAATGAACTCCATTTATAAGCTAGCTATTTAACTCCGTATTACATACAATTTGTGGGAGTCATTACTTTTAAAAAGTCAATATAACATTAACATTAATTTCAATGTTACCTATAAAAACCTCTCATTCATCTGATAGAATACACGTATATCAGTTTAGCCCACGACATCGGCAGGTCTCCATGCGATAACTTTGAAATGCAATTTATTTGCAGATACAAATATTTTAAAATACTGTAAGTATGTCTTGTAGACCTTTACTTAAGAACTAAAGTCGAATGTTTGGGGGTTAGATAAGGTATCTGTCTGTTTTGAGCGATTTTCATCTCTTTAGGGCAGTTTGTGTGCAACTGAACGTAATGTCTTGAAGGGTTAACATAAGTTATTTGTTGATTCTGTTTGAAAGTTTTCTTGAAAATGATTATTTATAGAAAAACTATTACCACACCTGCGGCTTCGCCCGCTTGTACTTATTACCATATCATAGCCAAATTATAATTTTATTTTTTACATAAATTGTAGCCTATGTGTTGTTCTGTTGTATAATCTATATTACAGCGAAATTTAATCTAGATCCGTTTAGTAATTTTTGTGTGATTATGGTACAAACATTGATCCTTATAAAATTTCACATTCATAATATTCATAGGATATAAAACTTTAGTTACAGAGTGACTGACAAGCAACGAACACACGAAACTGCTGGACTTTCTTGAAAATATCGAAATTTAGAAATGTTAAGTGATGTGGTTCAGGAGGATTATAGGGCAGCACTAAGAAAGAATGTCTCAAAATTACAAAGGAAATGGAAAAAAAATATTCATTTTAATACTTATGTCCACCCGAAGCTGCGGGTGGTAACTAGTATTATATACTCTATAAAACAATAACGTATAATAGATTTTTTTATAAAAAATCGGTTAATATATGTTCGTGTCACGTTCAAACCCATAATTAGATTCTAATGTGATATTTATTATCGAGCATATTGTAAAAGGAAATGAAATGTCGACATAAAAATACAAGAGGTATCCTATATAGTTTAACAATTTTTATAGCGTGTTATTGAAAGTTTTTATCAAGTTAACTTTACCATACTTAGAAGACATTCGTTATTTTATAAGTATACGCTACGGTCTCTTCATATGTCTTTCGCCTCGTCCACTGTCATCAACCTCTTCGTCTCGGGGGTTGTCATGCTTTTCATGTGACCTTCGTCTAGTATCATCGACACTGTATTCTCAAAGATCGACCGAGGTTCCCTACCCCTGCCTCCTTCCTGCCTGCCATCCTAACATGCTCTCCATTTTCCACGCACCGCCCAAGTACTTACATTATTTTATTTTACCATTGCGAGTGGAAGTCGAACCCAAAACCATTGGCTTACTTAGTGAAAGGCTCCTACTACGCCACATATGTCTCAAACAAAACCGAATGGTGAACATTTAATCACTTATATTTAAACATGCGACTTTTACAATACATATATTCAGTACACGTCCAAGCCGTTCGTGCTTTAAAACTAATTTTGTATCTCAAATAATTATACTAAAAGGTGGAAGACCTCACACACAGTTAATTAACACCTGTCGATTAAAATAAAGAAGAAAAAAGGAATAAAATAAAGGAGAAAAAAGGAATAAAAGAAAGGAGATAAAGTAAGCTAAAAGGCAACGATGCTATGCAAATGCGCCTACGCACTGCCGTCTTGTGTTCGCTAAATTTCAAAGTAACTTGGTTGAACACTACCTATCAGTGTGATAAGGCAAGATATGTTAATTATAAATGATTTTTAGTGCCGCCCACGCTGATTTTTTATATAATTGTAATAACATATAGCTATTATTTCAGTTATATCCTGTACATACTAGACAGAGGGAATCTGGGAATAAATATATAGTTGAAACACTCCGTTCACACTTACTTACCACCAAATTCTTAAAGAAATGCGTTTACAGGCGCACGCTTGAGCTCTGGTGCAAATACAAAATTTATTATATTGTTTTCTTCATAATTACTACATGTTTTGAAATAAGGCGGAAAATGGGCAACGTGATACATTTCTGGTCCCTGTTTCCTCCGTTAAGTTTCCTTTGAGTGTTAATGGTTTTTGTAATATAAAAATTGTATAATATTTATTAAATATTTAACGTAGTGTCTGAGTTAAAACGTCTTTGTTGTGGGGTCGATGCCAAATTGAAGGAATTAATTATATACAAAAGGCAAATAATTCATTCCTGCGAGTTGGTTGGCTCTATTCGCCCCTCAAGACGCTATATCTCGAAAATCGAATCGAATCGAATAGAAGAGTAGGGAAAAGGAAGTAAAGGGTGACTCTACTATATGCAGGATACAGATTAAAACTAAAGAAAAATTTAAAAACTCTACCTAATCAATTTTCTTAAACATCTGTAGTGATTTACGACAAAGAAAAACATAAATATTATTAAAGAAACAGGAATATTTATAATTGATTTCACAATTACTTTCTTTAATGCCAGTCATTATTTTGCTATCAATATTAAGACGGTTATATTTTAAATTATGATACCTTATAGAGCCAGCCCATCGAGAAGCGAGTGTATGAACACGCAAGGAACACGCTGTATACGAGTAGCTACATGTTAATTAACAATTTTACTACATTTATAAATTTATACGACTGGCCTCGAGCTCCATATTATTATTATAAGCATAAAATAATTTTGGCATCTCATAGTAACGTAATAAATGACCAAACGAGACGATTTTAAATTCAATTCCCTCCGTCTCTATAAAAAATATATATACCTACCTATTATGAAACGGTTTAACACCCGCATCTTATCACGTAATTCCTATAAAGAGGCTAAAAAAAGTAGTCTTATCATAATTATTTTATAAATTGAACACACTGTATACATATTAACGATTATATTACATATCATAAGTTAATTTTACTAGCGAAGCAGATGTTACTTTAATTGCGCTATAAATACGTTTTCTCTAATGTATGTATTAGCAAAAAGTATGTAAATTATTTCGAAATTGCTTTTTCTTCAACCGATTGTTTTCAGTATAAAAAAAGTTTTTGTTTTAGAACTTATAAGTATGTAAATATCATAGATTATTGAAAATAATTTTAGTCACTTTAAAATTTTCAAGGGCTCGTGGCGTTAAGTTCCAAGCAACAGAATGTCTTAAAAATAGCGAATACTTACCTGTATTCGAAAAAAGTATTCAAAGTGGAGAACAAAATGAATTATCTTTATAGTAGAAGCAATGAATACAAACAAAAAAAAACGACAAATATTGATTGTAAACGCAAAGTTTGTATCTTCAATTTCTGGTCAGGGGATTAATTAAATAATTTTTCGTTCTGATTACATAATAAAGTGCGGCGTTGAATACCGCAAGTCAACCAGCTACCCTGCTATAAGGGCTGCAGCGAAAATTTAAAAGAAAACAAAAATGAGTTCAAAGAAAACGTGTTCATAGTCAAGGTGCATAAGTATCGTGTAATGGGTTTATTAGTACGCTTTAATTTAGCTTTAAACTCATTCATGGAACAATTAAAAAGCTATATAAAGTTAAATGTTAAAATTGAGTGCATAATACAGTAATTTTATAATTAATTCTAAATAGCTTTATTTATATTAGTATTGATGTAAATGTTGACAGGTATAGACAAGACGCGGCGTTAAGTTCCGTCACATATCGCAAACATCAATATCATGTCTATATTAGTTTCCCTTACAAAATTAAACATAAAAGTTTACTTTTGACTATAAAGGAATATGAACATAGATCTAAATATAATATTGTCAGTCTAAATATGGGAACTTTTATTAAAGATAAAGTGACGTGACGGAGTGACGTGTTCGCAACGAGTGCAATATTAAAAGTGCATTCCTTTCTTATACTTGTACTAGTGTACTAGTGGGTCCCTGCAAGTTCGTTGTAATATGACTCTAATATGAAAAATAGAATCACTTTTTTCCCGTTATCCGGTATTACTTGGAAGGCACTCTCTTATACATACATTCAAGATGTATGTATGTCCCCTGCTTGGGAAGTCAGAGGGAAGAGGAACGCCAAATGCTATGTTGTCTTTGGCTACTCCGCCAGCGACAAATTGTTCTTTCTCTCTTTATCTTATATGATATAGTTACCAAATGAAATCTTAAAATGGATTAATCTAGTAGAATTAAGACTACTAATATATACGCGATTATTCTTAATAACACGCTTAATCTAAACTATAAACCGATTGTCAACATCATACTTACAGTCCCATTCACTAAAAGGACGACCCAAACTGACTTGACTGACAAAAAAAAATAGAGTCAGTCAGTCAATCAGTCATTAGACACGAGGTCAAAATCATAAAGCGTTTTCCATTTAACCATTGAAAATAATAAAACATAGTCCGGTATTAAATCGTAACCGAGACGCGCTCGTCCATGGTTTACGATTCATAATTGCTGTACTCAAAATGATTGAAACATTACTACTCGTAATGACAACGAAATATATTATATAATAATAAAATATATAGTTTATAGATATAAACATGGTTTGTAATTGAAATTTCTATAGATATTATCTAACAGATATATATGGAAGTCGTAAAATCTAGTAAAGAAGATGTATTTAATTAAATCAATCGTTAGAATTGCTTGCATAATCTTTATTTATATCCTATGTATCTTCATCCGTTACTGTATGAACGACAGACTACGCATAAGCTAAACTATTGGACTTTGCTTTCTTTTTTCAGTCGAAGTTTGGCGGTAGGACTAAGATACGAATTTAAAAACCGATCTCAATTCTCAGATCGATCTAGAGATGCCATGTTCATTCATAGATTATAATTTATGTATATATATAACTGAGATAGATCTCAATATCGATCTCAGAGTTGAGACTGATTTATATATATGGGAACTAAAAGAGAACGCAATCTGCTGAACATATTTGTAAATATAGTCGTCGCCTGCAACCTCATTTTCGTGGACTTCAAGACGTAAAATGGAAAGTCTCACTTTTCCCGTTCAGTAGAGCCCTATGAAAAATATATTCTGTTGATGCTCCCTTAACCTATGTACCTATATGCCAAATTTCAAGTTTTTAACGTTTAGAAGTTCCGTTATTTACCCAGTCACGCAGTAACAGAAAATCTTTTTAAGTATTTCTAATGTAGAATATATGGTTTAGACAAAATAGACTAAGGTATAAAGATTTAAATGATATTACCTTTTAATACTAACTCTAAAGACATGTAGTAGATACATTAAAATTTTAAAGCTCATTACTTAAAACAGTAAAATAACCGCGGCGTCTTAACTTATCATTTAACTAACGCAATAAGTTAACAACGCTAAAGCAGTTGTTAAACGGTTCTTAAATAGATACGTACGTACCTACATACAACGGTTCTAAGTTCGATTCCCATAACCTTATGTCTGTTATATTATAGTGTCTACTGTTAGCTTAATATCTAGCAATTGTATCATTATTTACGAAATACGGCAAAAGTTAATCTTAATTTAATGAGTGTCTATATTTAGCTTCACATGGTATACCGAACATAGAAGGGTAAGTAGAGGGAACCCAGTGTTAAGATACCCTGTTCTCCGCTTTTTAATAAAAAATATAAAGTGGCGGAACTTAGCGCCGCGTTTTGTTAAAATACCAGATCAGTCTATAACAATAATTACTTTAAGATGTATTTTATTGTAACATTTGTTTTAACGAACTATTTTTTTATGTTTAGGTATATCTAATATGCATTCTTTCTCCCTAGTTATCTCGTATGATACAATATATTATGTATCATGAACTTGCGTCTGTAAATGCGTCAAGTTGTATGGATTCGATTTCCATTTGAGGAAAAAGAATATCTAATAATTTCATATTCACTCCATTATAACGAGACTAAGCGCGATATTGAATTCCGCCACTCAACACGCACATCCTCTAGAATTAGACGAAAAGCGGGAATGGAAATGAATAGGAACGGAGAGTCTTAACATTAGGTCCCCAAGTTCCCAGGTTCCCTTCCGTACGTTGTTATATGCAGAAAACAACGTTAATCTAAAACAACTATAATAACAATATTAACTCAACCAAATCCGTTAAGGGCAAGCTGAATAGAACAATATGAAGACATCATTATCTCATCATCTCCAACACTTCAACAAGCCGAGATCACAATCGAGATAGTATTTAGTTAAGAATAAAAAGATTTTACCAATCGCCTCCACTGAGCAATCAATCGGATCGGAGTTTGTTCGAAATGCATCTTTGATGGCCGTGTAAATTGACCGTCACGGTGTTTATTTTGATTTTTTTTGTTGCGAAATTGTTGAGGAATGGATGGTACTCGCTATTTCTTGTACAGCAGCGTAGGTAGAGGGAACCCAGTGTTAAGTGGTGGAACTTAACGCTACACTTTATCAGAGTGAGGGGAAAACATCATTTTTTTTTAAGATTAAGCAAAGAGAACCTAGTGTTAAGACTTTAAATAATATTAATTCCTGCGAAAGGGAATGGAATCCACAACTGTCGCGTTTACAGCCAACTGTTTGTACGACGACGACGATCGTCACAATTAATTTTAATATATACAATCATTCTAGCAGGTAGGATTCGAACTCTCAAGCGTTTTAAGTAACATGCTGGCTGTACATTTTGAATTAAAACTAAATAAACATCAATACTTTTATTAAGAAAAATACAACAACCGCTAAACAATATAAATAAACTTTAAATTTTCTATCAATCAAAGTAATCAATTCACAGTCAATTCACACACAATTACTTCAAAAAAAAAACGAACCCACACTTATAATACACACAATACCCTGAACAATAAATTTAAAAAAAATTATAAATTACCATTCAATCTCAACTTATTACGGTCTATAGAAACGACGGTTTTATAATGAGTTTTCCGATTTTCGCGTACAATAAAGTATATATAACAATAGGTCCGTCTGCGTATCCATCGTCGATTAGAGATTTCTTTGTGTAAATGATAAGGCGATAAGATATCATTGGCTGGACGTTTTAAATTGAAAATTGAAGATTGACCCGTTTTTTGTATTGTTTTTTTTTTAACTTCACGCTTCATGCCTAGGGGGGTAGCGGTAACGGACTCTTTCGCCTCGTCTCTTCATACATGTCCTCCGGAGGGTCCTAATGCTTTTTATGTGACCTCCCTCCAGTATTATCAATACTGTGTTCTCGAAGATCACCCGTGGTCTACTCATGACAACCTGAGTCTGAATTTGTATTGGATTTGTATGCTAATGCTAATGTTAATCATATGAAAGCCGAGATTGTAGAAACCGATTTTTTGTAATAATTTTTCAAATTTTGTTAATCACGTCACAAATACTTAACGTAAAGAAACTATAAATATAATGTTTTATTAGTTACACGTTATTCCCTTTACAACAGATACAACAGGATTGTCAAAGCCAGTAGTAGTGTTCAGTCACTGTCCCAATTTAAATATAATCATTTCTCGATGGAAAACAATATTTAGAGCTACATATGTCAAAAATCTGTGGCATTGTTTAGTAATTTTATCGTATAATATATAGTATAGTATAGCTACCTACCTACATATTATAGGTGAATAATAATATTAAAACTATTCGATACATATATAGAACCAGGAATAACGTAACTTAACGCCGCCACAACAAACTAGTCAACTTTTCAGTGATTATTGGAACAAAATCGCAAAAATATTTGTGACCTATAAATATATTTAGACGTCGTTGTCAGTTTTAGCGAATCAATAGTCTCGAATCAAGAACAAGTCTAAGATAGACGATGGAATAATAATTAAGTATCGGCTGACAATAAATGAAAGTGACATTTATAGATCGCTCCGTTTTTATTTTAACATTAAATATTTTTTTAGCGTCACGCTCGCTTGAATAGGCAGGGAGAACCCAGTGTTAAAACACGCCGTTCCTCAATTTCCCATATTTTTTCAACTAAACAGAATCCGGAGTGGAGAGCGCAGTGTCTTAACACTTCGCTCTGTCTACTCTGTTATGAGCGGGATACAGCGTGAAGCTGATCAAAAAAATATATACAATAGACAATGAGTTAGTATCTAATAATACCTAATAATGACAAAACGCACACTGTTTGATCTGTGTTACTTCAGTTAAATACAACTATTTAGTATGACATTATTGCAAAATGCTCGCGACATTTCAAACTGTTTAAAATTAGTATTAGTTCAGTCTCAACAGTCATTTATTTGAATTTGATTTATTACAATATTACTTGCTAGTTGCTAGTGTCTTGTACCTTTACACGGTTTTATTCATTTCCTGTTCACAGGGTACGTAGGTGTTTAGACACTCCGTTCTCTACTTTCCATTTTTTTATATTACTAATGCAGTTGCGGAACTCAACGCTGCCTTTTATCTAACCTAATAAGTTTGTTTCAGGTCCTTGTGGCCCGGTGGAATAAGGGTAGGGTGTGATTGTAAACGCGACGGTTCTGGATTCGATTGCCACTGAGAAAGAAATGCTTATTTAATATTTTAGTTTCAGTTCCGCTACCTAACACGCAATATCTGTAGAATTCAGCCGAAAGTAGGTAACGCAAGTGTCTCAATAGTAACGAAGTGTCTTAACACTAGGTTCTCATATTCCCTCTGTCGACGACGTGCGGGATACAACGTGAAGCTAATAGAAGTAACAATAGGAGAACGATCATAATTTTAAATATAAACATTTACCACTCAAAATCATCAAAATAATTTTTAGGTTTAATAGTCAATAGGCATTTTAGGTTGTATTAAATAGATTTATGTTTCAGCATTTCGTTTGTCAGTTGTGTCAGTCATTTCGGAAAAGTCGTAAAGGACGCGTGTCGTTTGACTTTAGTGGAATTGTAAATTGTGCATGATTTATTTAATGTGGCGAATCTTCGTTTTCTGGCATTTACTTGGGGATCACCTAAAATATTTGGAACGATAACACCTACCTACTGACACAAATGTAGCATAGTATGTGTTGGTAGTTGGAATCTTAATTCGGGGTAAATGTAAGGATAATATATATATAAAGGTGACCAAAAAAAAGTTCGACAGAACGAGGAATTTAAACTCGGCGTTCAGTTCCGCCACTCGACACGCAATGCATCCAAAATTCGGCGAACAGTGGGGAACCGAAGTACCTTTAATAAGTTGTGGGAACCTACAAAAATAATATCAAGGAAGGCCATAGGTTATATAACATCACGTTAGTCTTTTCAGGACTCTTAATTATTTATATTAGTAAAACCGTAGGAAAAAAAATGCTATTTAACAACAAAAACCGAAAGATCAAAAACATATCGATGTCTAATCAAATCTTGATAATTAATAGAAAGCATATTCTAGTCCACACAGCTCTATGTAGAGGACAATTAACCAAATTGACACTAACACCGTGCTAGCGATAACGTCGCACTCAATTAACTTGAATGTGTGATATATAGTTAGGATTTGTATGGAATTTTAAGTTACGATTCGTTTAGATTTTTATATGTTTTTCTAAAAAAAGCTTAAAAACAAACATATCAAAAAACTTGGTAAAATTATTTATTTTTTTTGTTTTCTGCCTATCCTGCTAAATGAGGGGTGGAGAGTGAAGGTAAAAAAAGTTTAAAACATTGAGGGCCAAGTGTTGTGATACTCCGTTCTCTATTTTCCGATTTCAAAACGTTGCAAATTGTCAATCCAGGGACGAAAATAATTTAGTACCCCGACAGGGTATCGAACCCAGAGTGTGTAATTAATGGATAAAATTGAATTTTTTTTTTAATTATCAGATACATTACAACAAGTTAGTCGTTTCGGTAGAAATAAAAATATGAAACATTAAAACCCTCGAGAGGCAATTGAACCCACAACCACCGCGTTTACAGCCGAACTCGTGTACCCCTGCACCACATCGACATCTGTAGGTTTATATTTATATTTAGTTTAACATAATAATATAAGTGAAGTAACTTCTCAAACAACTATTAGGAACGACGCTTCAAACATTCTATTTGCGTGTTTAGAGTTCCTAGAAAATTCTAATGTTCTCACTTCAGTGTCGAATCCGTGACAATCGACGAGTGACAGCTCTCTTTAGCACTCAAACTAAACAAAACTGAACCAGAGTTAAATAAACTAATGTATAACTGTTTTGGTTATTTGTGGATAAATATTTAAATATTATAAAATATTTAATAACTTTTTTTAACTTCATTGTTTCCCACATAGTGTTAGGTAGAGGGGACCTGGGAACCTATTTGTAAGACTTTCCCCACATTCTGCCGATTTCTGGTGGCATTACGTGTTGAGTGGCGTAACTCAACAGCGTTTTTTGCCTCGAAACTATTAAAAACGAAAATAGAAAAAAATATTTCTTGAGAATCGAACGCACAACCTGACGCGTCTACTGTCGCGTCCTTGTGTTCCTGCGCCACGACTGGTCTCAATATCATTTCAAATCACTTAGATAAAAACAAGTTAACGTTTTCATAGCAGCGTAGGCAAGGGTAACCTAGTTAAGACACTCCGTGTCCTGATTAAGTGGCGGAACTTAACGCAGTGGTTTGTCTTGTTGTAACACAATGATCGCCTTTTCGTGTGATGTATTTTTTTCATTTCCCCACTCTGGTATTCAAATATGAAACTTATATTTTAATATTGTATTTGTACTATCACTATTTTAAAACTCATTCATACGTGCATTTCAAAAACATTGAGTTTTAATTAAAAATCATTTAACAAAAAATCTGTAACTTACGTTGAAAAATATTTATTTCATAACACCACAGGATTCATAACTGAAAAGAGAAAATGATTGTTAAAAGATTAAGTAACATTAAAAATAATTAATTAAATAAATTAAAAGTATATTCATTTAATTATAGTTTCTACTCAAACAATTGACGTGTTCAATACGCGTGCGTGTCACTTTATAGTTTATATTAAACTGTGTATCGTCAAACATATGGTACTATGTCGTATGTTTATTTAATTTTTTAATATATATATAATTATTTGTTAAGTAATTACGAAGAACTACATTGAAATTTGCAAATAAATGAAATTTAGTAATATACGTTCATATTATATAAAGTGTTATATTCCAAATGGAAATCGAACCTACATTAATTGTGAGCAGCCCATTCCGTTAGAAAATTTAAAATGTAAGAAAAATGTAGAAGAACATTATACCGTGTGCCACCACATGTATAAGTGATTTAATGGAAATTTATATAATCATGTTAATTTGATTTTAACAGCTGGCGCCAAACGATTTACGATTAACACGAAAGTAAGTATCGTAAGTCAAATGAAAAATCTTTATTGCCGCATCGATAATGATTAAAATTCCATAACAGAAACGATAATCAACGGAAAGGGGTATGATAATAAAACTTAGTCCCGTTAAAACAACTCTGTCTCTAAATGTTTTCCATTTCTTGTTATATTTACATTTGTAGGAATCATCAGAAGACAGAATACTGACTTTACTTACTTACATAATCTTGAAGGTTTCAGTTAAAAGTTTTAAGTGAAATGAGTTTTTTTAAAGTATAAACAGAATAATAGAACAATTATATGACAATTACAATATTATGATATGCCGAATAAAACGAAATTGAGTTTGAAAATATTTAATAATTCTTTAAATTTGATATACACTCTTAAACTTGTTATCGGAAAAACGAAACGAAAATAACGCATTAGCCCGAGTGGGAATTGAAACCATAACCGTCACGCTTACAAACACACACTGTGCCACTGCGTCACGGAGGCTTCATGTATCATACCTATAGAATAATATAAAACAATATAAATAATAAAGGTCTTGTTAAAGGCGTTTTTATTATTTACATTGAAATCCAAGCCAAGGATTTACGACGAACAGATTTTACGACTTAAGTAGAATCGCGAGGCAATTATGCGCGGTTCCGTGATATTGAGACATCAATCATTAATTACTTTACGGTGCAGTGGCACTGTACTGCGTTTAGTTACCGTAAACGCAATGGACGTGGGTTCGATTTCTACTCAACGGGTTTTATTACGTCGCTATGATTATAAACTTTGTATTGTAATCATAGCGGCAGTGTTGAGTTCCACCGTTTAGCACGCAATGTCTTAAATTTGAGAACAAAATGACCCCTGTATATCCTGTCCCTGCGTACAGAACATGAACTCAATTCCAAAAACATAGAAAACTCAATCCCAAAAATTGAAGAACTAGCACACCTTAATTCTCCTCAACTATCACATTACAATCTGCATTATCTCAACAACAAAAAAAATCCAAAGAACACAAAAGACGACTCAATAAGTCAATAACTTATACAAATCACAGAAAAAAGAACCGTTCTTTACAGTTCTAGTTAATTAGACCCCAGAAAAATCGTGAAACTCGGTTTCGGCGTTTACAAAAGATAAGAATTTGTTATATCGATTACGATCGAGGCTCGCTCGCGGTTACTCTAACAAAGCGTTTTGGTATCGAATCACACAATTAGAAGCGATCGGTCGAATGTACGCCGCTTTGTCGGTACCGTTGTCACTGTGGTGTGTTCCGCTTGGCGCTGTTTAGTTACATTTGAACTGTTTGTCCATTTGTATGTTCGTTTTCTTTGCTTTATCTCTTGAATATAGCAGAGTAGATAGGAGCTAGTGTTAAAACACTCCGCTCTAGGCTTTGCATACAATATCAAGATATTGAGTGTCAGAATCCAACGTAGCAATTTGAATTTTTATTATATTTGTATTATAATAAGTATAATATGTTTGTATTTATTGATATTAAAATAGCGATTTGTCTTGTAATCTTGTTTCTGTTGTAATTTGTAAGAATTATGCATTAAATGTATGCACTAAATGTATGCACATAATTAAATATCTTACCAATAAATGTGTTTATATATTATCAGTGTTGATGAACTTTTAGTCACCTTATATTTGTAATACTGTCTGAGTAAGTGCAATGGTTGTAGGTTCGATTCCAACTCGAGAAAATGAAAAAATTGTGCTGTGCTGTGATAAACTACCCAAGTGCGACATCCAGTTCCTCCATTCAATACACAGACATAGCGTGAAGTTAATAAAAACCGCACTTTTCATAAATAATTATATTATTAATTTAAAAGTAATTATTTTTTTATGAACCTATAATAACCATAATAACCTACAATTTTTACTAATACATAGAAGATATTCAAATTGATAATCAAATAAATTTGAATTAGGAAAATGAAATTATATTCTCCATAAACATTAATACAAAAAAATATAAGAAATTTAATAATATTACTTAAATTTTTGACATTTTTGTCCGTCGTCTCTTTTATTCCTTTCTAGTAATTTAGTTTTACATTTAATAGCACCAAGTGCAACACGCCGGCCGTGTTTGGCATCACGGCACAGACAGACGCTGTCGACTCAAAGGCATTAGAATGATCGACGTGACCGCGCACTTTTTTACAGGACATGCTTTGCTTGAGGCTTTAACAATATGGCCACGTGCTGTTCGAGTTGATTGAGATTTAGGATATTAGTATAAACTAAGATGTAATAGACGGTATTGTTATATTAATACTGTATAATAAAAAAAACAACTTCACGCTCTTTCCCGCAGTGCAGGATAGGTAAAGAAATGTACTGTTACGACAATCTGCTCCCCACTTCCTACCATATTTTCGAGAGTGTATGAGTTGAGTTACTCCGAATTTTGTCTATTGAATAGGAAAACTGAAATTTCCCCTAAATAGGAATCGGACCAACAATCAAATCAAATATGTAATTTATATCAATATCAACGCATGTAACGTTCATTGGTATGACGTGCAATTGTTGATTTAAGTGTTATAATTTCAAAGATTTTTAAAAACATATAAACAATATATTTAATACAATAATATTATATCATCTACAATAGAATAATTTGGTATATAATATGAGAACCCATTTAAGTCCATTATTATAGAGGATATCAAGCTTGTTTTTTACTTATTTTTTTTTTCAATCTTTATTTATGGAAAGTGAGAAATAGTAGTTAATAATCACAAACCCACCACCCCCATCAGGGGACAAGATACAGTTAGCTCATTCAGCAGGAATCCAAACCAATACGCGAGACAGTGAAGACATCAATGGCGGTACTTTCATAAAATAATTATGTCAACTGACTGACGAATGCCACCTCAGTGTACCACCACGTGAAGCCAAGAACTAATATATACGCTAACTAACAATCCGGTTAAATAGTTTAATTTAAAGTGAGTTATCTTTAAAAAATCGCTTTTACCAAATATAAAAAAATATTTTATAATTTATTTAGATAACATAAAAAATAACTAAAACGCACGTGTTTCGTGCGAAATTTGTAGCGTCAACTCACAATAGCTGGGGCTGTCGCTGGCGTGACTTGCGGGACTGCCACCCTGTTGAATGTTAGGGTGGCCATGAGTGTCAATTAAAGGGTATTTTATATTTAATCGTTTTGTTTTATTTTACTTGGCTCCACGTTTTATGCCTAGCGGAGTCGATACTACGTACATTTCTTTTTCTCCAAGGGTCGTCATTACCTTCTTTTTATATCATAGATCCTATTTTCTCGTAGAAGAATCGGAGAATCTCTCGTGCATGTAGATAGGTTTGGCAGAGGGAATGTTCGTAAATAAGGGCAAAGTATAGGTCGAAATTCTTTATTTTTAAATTCATAAACATTTTAAGAGCTCTAAACTTAATCAGTGACATATATTTTTGAAAACACAAGTAATGACGTTTCTCAAATGACTTCTGATTATTTCAGAAATCATTTGAGAAACGTCATTATTTGTAAACATAAAAAAATAATAATGTAAGCTGGAATTTGTCATAAGTCTTAATTGACAACTTACTTACTACTTAAATAATAATTTAGAATTATTCGAATTGGGCGTTATAGTTATATATATAGTGTAACTTAAAGAACACATATGTTCGTAGAACCTATTAAATACTTGCTCACGGCCTCTTCTTAGAAATCATATGATAGATAATTCGTCACTTATTTCAATATCGTTTTGCAATGAACGAATTTAAAATACGTCAGGTTTCTAATTAACATTCAAATTTTATAGCGCAAATACTAGATCTATAAAAATTAAAACTGGCAATTTCAATCAATTATTGCTAATTTTGATATATATTTGATATGAAGTGTGTCAGTTTTTGGAATTAATATTTCATTATATGTTGTGGGACTTGTTGAGCTAAAACTAGCTAAAGTAGCTACTGTTATGCGTTCATGTAATCAGTGTTTAGAGTTTAGTTTTAACATAAAAAAAATACAAATAACTATGTATATATAAATATTATATTTAAGCAATGGCGAAGTAAAATTGGGCGGATAGTTTTAATATAAATGAACGATGTCCGAGCGATCTCTTGTTAATAATTTATAAGTAAATGAAAACTGTTTTAAATTTTACTTAAGTCTTTACTTAAGTTTAAAGTCAACCTATATATTACATATTCACGCTGTATCCCGCATATTGCACTGACCACAGTGTAAAAACACTGTTCTCCACTTCCCACTCAATTTTCAAACAGCTTAAAGGTAATATTAATCAGAAATTAATATTATCTTTAAGCTTAAAAAAAATACTCCCCAGAAACACAAAAATGATATCCACACCAGCGTATCAAGCAGAGCATCTAAGTGACGGTGATCGACAAAAAAGGGATGAAGTGCGATTTTATTAACACAAGCTTTCATCAACGAACAAAAATACTTGCATTGAATAATATAACAAATGATGTTGTTTTCTATAAACGTGGAAAATTGATGAAAGTTGAGCCTAGAATGGGTGATGTATGGAGTTCGATTTCGCACTTAGGAAACCATTGACGGAGGTGACGATGGCTTTTGCTTTGATCAAAGATTGATAGACCTACCTTTCGGATTTGATTTACTTTCTAACGGTGTGGACAGATAGATCATTTTGTGATAAATTTTTGATTTGTTAAATTTTGATGGCTTCTCTAAGACTGTTATGAGAATTGTTTAATGTAGAATTGTGTAGAATTTATGGAGTGAATGAAAGTAAATAAAAGTTTTTGTTTTAACTTTACTTTTTTATACGCTGATTGCTGATTTGCACTCAATATGCAATGCTTCGAGAATTCGGTGGAAAGTGGGAAACAGAAGTTTCCTAATGGGAACGGACTGTCCTCACACTAGGTTACTACGTCCCCTCTTCAAAATAAAAGATAGGTAATATTTTTTAATTATCTTCTATGGAAATTTAGAAGATCGATATGTTAGAACAGGGGTTCCCTACCTTTTCTTGGTCAAGGACCACTTTTGTATCAATCTTGGTAGCAGTGACCACTATTCATGTAGGTATAATAAAAATTAACTGTGACAATCAAATAAAAACTTCGCCTCACCATCCCCAGTCATAAAATTAAAATCGTTTGCGGACCATATTTAGGCTCTTATTTAGACCACTGGTTGGAAACCAGTGTGTTAGAACTTTCCGTTGAATATAATTATTTTTATTGGAACTTAAAGAGCAGACTTGTTTTTCCTATGCATATCATTTAATAGATTGATAATAACTATATTCTATAATACATAAAATTATTCTAGGCTTACCAAATGTGTAAATCGTTCATTCAATTCCAATCATTCATTCAATCCATAAAAGTCGACAGTAGTCGTGGATTCAATTAAATATAAAAATATTTTCAGTTATAAATCATTTTATTTTATCCATTAATTAATACAACAAAAGGGTGATTAAAAACATTCTTGCTAAATTACAAAACACAACAAGATACCTATTTGTAATTTGTAAAATGGCCGTTCATTCTACAATAAAATACGTATATTTACAAAATAAAAAATAAGTGAGGTTCACGCTGTCTACTATTTATGGCAAGGTTACTATTTAAGGCAGAGAGTAACTAGTGTCAAAATTCACCGTCCTCCGCGTTCCACCTGAAAGTGAGACAACGCGTGTTGAGACAGACAGACCGACCTCAGCAATAAAAATAATTTATTCCCCAAATGGGGATCGAACGCGCAACCATCGCGTTTAAAGTCGAAACTCTGTCTTATTGTTATACTATACTAACCAAAACATATTTACGGTTATATATAATTAAGTTTTCCACCATAACCACTACATAAACAAAAAGAGCGATAAAAAAAAAATAAAAGCTAATTGAAAAACGACACAAATGACAAAACAAAACAACGTATCATTTACAAAATTAACTTCGACTCAACTATAAATGGGTATTCAACTATTCACCAACTGAACCATAGGTAGGTGCCCTACGCTATAATTTAAACACCTGTGGGAATTACGAGGCAGCTGTTGCGAATAAGGGTGGTCGGTGACTCAGCGCATTCTACGCGTCTGTACTTACTTACATAGCTGACAGTGGCCGCCGATTCATATTGTTGTGTAAGTATTGTAAGTTAATTAATTTAAAATGTCATTTTTTTATTTTTCTTTTTTTTGTATTTAGATTTATTTTTTTTTGTTGAGGAGTATAATGTTAAGAGACTATTACACTTACTGTCCATTTTAGAGACATTGTGCGCTGTATGTCGCATTGATCCTGTAACCTGTTATTCCTTGATAGGGGAGTGTCTTAATGGGAACGAAGTGTCTTAGAAATAGGTTCCCAGGTTCCGTCTGCCTACCCACCCTGCTATGTGCGGAATACAGAACGTGAAGCTAAAAAATATATATATCAAACTTTTGCGTTACTGAGAGAGTGAAGAGCGACGCACAGACGAAGAGAGAGACTTAGAAGGTTGAAGAAGTTTGGTTAAAGGTTTGACGTACAATAGGTTTGGGAGTATAGAAGAGCACTATGTCATCGAAAGACTCGAAATTATCATAACAACGCGAAAAATGGAATTTTCTATTAAGACGTTAAACTAAAATGTCACTTATCAAAGTCGCGGGCAACGACTAGTTAGCATATATATATTTTTCTTTATGAATCTAGATCCACTGTATTGACCAAGCTCCTCCAAAAACATAACGATAGTTTAATACCAAAAGTTGATAGACAGACACATCTATTTAACCAATCAACTATCACAATAATATTTATATATTCCGAGAACACCATCACATGTAACATCAATAAGCAATAAACCAATTATATTTATGTGATGATATTATCAATATTTTATAAGATACAAAGCGTAACTCGATATAAAGCCACAACCGGAAATCGAATTGACTACTAGTAACAACCATACTATTATAATCACGTCGTAAAATATTACAAAAATTAGTAATGGCTTGGTTTGTATTAAATTATTGTTATATTAGCATAATATCAGAATTAAAGCGGAACACGAGTTATTATATCATAGGTAGGTATAAGTTTATAGCGTTTTATTAACATGAGTTTGTGTGGCCCTTATCAGGCTTTATATGTCTAGATAACACATTGTCTTTTCGTTTTTTCTTTTATATTTTTTATTGCAAAACTTTCCGCTAAATTCTTGGAGGCATTGAGCGTTGTGTGGCGGAACTCAATGCCGTGCTCTGTTTCGTTACCAACGCGAGGAAATAATAAATAAATATTTAATTCCCCCAAGTGGGAATCAAACCTATCAGTTATAGGTATGCGGTATGCGACTGTAAACGTATAAGTGATACGTTTACAGTCGCATACCACGCGGCCTCTGATTTGTTTTTGTTTTATATTATCATTCTTAATACATTAAGAATAGTAATTGTAAAAACGTCGAAAGAATAGTAAAGGTTCGATTTCGTATGATACAAATACAAAATGTTGTTGTTGTATGTTAATTTCTTCTAAAATATACACAATAATCCTAAAACTATATTAATCTACATATTAAATATGTATTACTTTTACATTAAAAATTCAAGAATTAATCGTCATAATTTAAAAGACATCAACAATTTCAACGAAAACTACCTAAAATAATCCAATAATTTTAATGTCAAATCATTCCGCGAACAATTTGAAATGCACAAACAAACAAATTTATAAATAAATAAATATATAGAATATAAAACTTAATAAACATAAAATTAATAAAAAGACAGCAATAAAACGCTAAATTCATATGTCGTGTGTAGTTCACACGTCCAGATATCGATCATTAAAGACTAAATTATAAGTCGTTAAAATGTGTAAGGCAAAGGTGCATTAACTGTAAACGCGATTGTTGTGAGTTCAAAACGACTTAACGACCTGCAATAAGATCAAATGCTGCGTTGAGTTCCGCAATTCACCACGGATTGTTTGAGACAAGATTCTTAGTTTATCATCTTATATATTTAAATTCATAATAAAATTACTGGTGGATTCGCCCGTGGTCACTACTATTATGTACCACCAAACAAACTCTTTATCTTTATAAAATTAGAATAAATATTAATGTAAAAAAAGTTTCTTAGGTCATTTTATCCTAAAAGAAAGGTATAATCATTTTGGGCCAAAGACCCGTCTAATGATGTTGATCTCTTAAATTAAATAGTTTGGTCGGCATTAAAATTTTTCAACTTATGGTTTTTAGAACAGTAATGTAATATACAGGCTGTTTTCAAATTGTCAATCGTTTTTAAGTTCAGGTGTGTATAGATTAAATCAGTTCTGAATTGTTTTATAGGCGCAGTCTTCATTTGTTTGTTTTATCAGAAATAATAAAAGTTTTAAATACGTTTCTTTTACACTGTATGACTGTCTGACTGAATTCGATGATTGGAGTTTTTCACTTGTAAAAATATTTTCATAATTTACCCAAAAATCGATTTTTAATTCCATACAAACTATTTCGGTAATTAGGTATCTTGGTTACCTCTGCTTATTCTTCAACATGCTCGACAAAACGTGAGAATTAACCGTCCGTAATTCGTACAACACCAGAGGACCTACAGGTGGGTTGCTGGCTTTTGAGGTGGAGATAGACACGCTTTTTGAAGGTACCCATGTCTTATCGACCTGGAAAGACCGCCGCAGGTAGGCCATTCGACAGTTGATAATGTTATCCAAAACCGAAGGCTATACAATGGTAATTATTCAACCGCTAACAGGTAAAACATCGAGAAGTGAACGAGATATGGAAAATAAATGATGCAAATACGTTTTTAATAGATTTCTATAATCTATACATTATTCAACCATTGCAATGCTGCCAATATACAAATGTTTGAATACAAATATTTGAATTTTAAAAACAAATAATATATTTATGAAAGTGGGAATTAAGAACGTTTTAACGTTTGAAGAGGTAGATGACAGTTGACGAGGTGAAAGAGGTACGCAATAAGTTCAATTCTCACTTGAAGTAAGAATTATATTTAAAATTCTTTAATTTCTCTCTTCTTTCTCCGGGAGGCAAATCGCGTTGAATTCCCCCATTCAATAAGCAATATCTCCAAAATTACTCGGAAAATGGGAGATAGAGAGTTTTAACACTTGGTTCCTCTGTCTACCCGCTATACGAAGAAAAGCTGCTTTATAATAAATATTAGCAACTTTACAACCACACTCAAATATGATCAGTTAATAGTTTAGATGTCAATAACATACATATAAAATATAATACGATATGTCAATATGTTTGAAATTTAATTATTTAGGCAAAATAAAGCAACGTTGGCTACAAATTGCGTAGATGGTCGATTGCCGCCGTGTTTGGTCAGCTGATTGACGGCCGATATTGTTTTGTAAAATGCCGACAGGGCGCCGCTACTACTGAGCGTGCTTTGGAAAATTTTGCTTCAATTTTTTATTTCATTAATTATTTTCGTGAATACATATTTGGTTTCAAATGAGAATTTATTCTGTACTTTTGTACATTATATCCAACATTCGTTTTTTATCTTTTAAATTTAAGATAAGTCGATCTAATCTCTGAGTCAAGATTTTTTTATGTTTACGGTGTATCCCGTATATAGCAGTAGATTTGAAACGAAACATTTTTGTATTAAAAAATCAAATGCGAGGGTAATCTCTTCAAACAAATGATGAAATGAAATTGATGGTCTGACATTGATCTTACAATAACCAGTACTAATTCAGAATTATATCTACTTAATAAAAAAATCTTAAAAAAAATTAAAAGATAAATTAAAAACGGATGAAATGCAAGATACATCCACTGTGGATTCCGTACCAATTTAATTGTATGCGCTGATTTTTACATGAAATGACATACAAATATAAGTTTGTATACTTTTAAGTATAATATAACATATTTCTGTTTTTTTAATTTCTATGTTTATTTCTCCTTTTTGGCATATTTTATAATTATAGGTTATAACGAAAGGAATTGGTTCATACAATAGGTTTTAGAATTTCGTATCGACTTAGGAGCTTACTTATTTCTTTGCGCCAAGGGACTGTACATCTGGATATTTGATATTAATTTAAACTTGATACCTCCACGCAATCTTAAAAACAATTGACAGACGGACAAATAATAAAGTATTTTTAAACATTTTTAAAGTGTTAATCCACACTTAGGAAATATAAATACT
>DWAN01000166.1:0-29478 GCA_018230445.1 Heliconius hewitsoni | reverse complement strand
GTTCTCTCTGCCTACCCTGCTGTGTGCGGGATACAGCGTGAAGCTGATTTATAATATTAGTAACATTCGCTTTAAGTATACCTACTTAATTTGGCAAGTAAATAAATAAATTATCAAAGAAATTGTTACTACGCAACGTCTCTACGATATACTCGTACGAACCGCAAGCAACTATATTCAATTTCGCCTGTCGACTTAATTCTCACCGGAAACCAGCACTATAGGCAATCGCAAAGATAGCTTTTATTTTTAATGGATTCTGTAAATAAAGTTTTTTAAGAATCGCGGCTTTTTGTACTATAATTTTGAAGGTTATTTAGAGTGATTATTTTTTTTATTTTCTTTAGTAGTAATATACAGAAAAAAGAAAAATAACTAATATTTAAATAAATACGTTATAAACATATTTGATGGAGATAAATTAGTAAAATGAGATTTCATATAAATACTTAAGTGATTAGCTTGCCAATATAGGTCATGATTTGGAAAAAGTAACATACTGTTTGGTACCTACATATCCAAGATTTTATGAGAGTTAAAAAAATTATTATATTGAGATCAATTTGTTGAAAGAAAAAGAATCCTTTATCTATAACGTCGCATTGACAAGTCGCATATTGGTTTAAATATTTCTTTATTTTATTTGGTTTATTTTCTTGATTGCGCGTATTATATTTTGCGTCAAATAGAGCACTTAACAAAAGTTTTGAACCTTCGTTATAAAACGTTACGTATCATTACGCCCTTAGAAACTGTGCCACGATAGAGCTGACATAATAAATTAAATTTTAAGATATTGTTGCTAGAAAAAAATCATTAAAAAATTGGCATAGGAAAAATATCAACGAAGAAAAATATTAATTCTTGTTCATTACCATCCTGCATAAAATACCATGAATATTTTGTGCTCTCCAATACCACGTGTCTTAATTTTTTTTAAATGAGGTTACGTTGAAAAATATATTTAAATAAATACCAAGGTCGGTTTCAGTATCTAACAGGATATAATTTATTTTATACTAAAATAGGTTTAATGAGTTGAGGCGATCGACGGCGGTACACGCTTGCCTAATAAGCGACTTATCCAATCAATTTTTTCAGCTTTATTTTATCCCGCACATAGCTAGCAGAGGGAACCTAGTTTTAAGGTACTGCGTGTTGAGTCACGGCACTCAACGCCGCACGTGCCACGAGAGGTACATTTTCATTTTCATTGGACTATTGAAAGATAGTCGAAGACCTCCCCCACACCATATCGTATGTCAGGAAATACAATACAGGCTTTGGGTTCCATTCTCTTGTAGTGCGAAAGAAGAATGCAGACAAAGTTTTTCGTCAGTTCATTAGGAATTTTCGCCATGAAGCTATTTCCAAACTTTCTATGGTAAAATTCACTAAAATATATGCGGTTAGAAATTGACTCCGAGACAACACTACGCCGGTGGCTAGGGCTCGGGTCTTTAACTAATTTTCTGGCCTAGTCTCTGTGGCCGTCCCTTAAGCGATAGCAGTGTTCCATACAGTGTTACTTGTGCTGTATAATGTACCTATACTGAAAGAAAAAATATAAAGCAAATGCTTCATTCGTATAAGAATCAAGCACTGGCATATTTCTTTTATATACTTTTGCAATCTAATATGCGACAAATTCAATTCTGTGGCAAAGTTTTTGTTTACTTTTCTGATTAAAAAATATAGTGAAACTGAAAATATTGACATTCTCTTCCACTTGACTAGAACTTATGACGTTCAATTGTCGAGGGAAGAAAGGAAACGGTTTAATTTACAACTACTTTGAAGCTTGTCTTATTTTTTTCATCAACCCTGCCTTGGATAAGAGTAATAAGAGCAGGAAAGTTTTATAATATAAATGAAATACTTGGAACCAGGTTCGCTTAACGGTTACCTTTGATCTAGTCTTGCATCTTCATAAAGAAGCAATGATTAGTTTTGTAGGCAATTATCGTTTGATTTACTTTTGCGTGGTAATTCATCAGAGATAGATGAGATATAGTAAATGTTGTAATGTTGAAACAACAAGTTTTATTTTTTAAAAAAATTATGGTGTCATGGATTCGAAATTTATCAATTTTCATAATTTAATCTATCTATCTTCACCCAAGCTTTAAAAGTATATACATTGTGTTTCAAAATAATATCTCGATCGATCTGCATAAATATTTAGAGGTCGCGCTGAAAAGTTGAAACGAAGCATATGTTTCATGTGACACATTGACACGCATACAAAAGAGGCGAGCGGTACCAAAGGCCGGTCATTCCGAATAAACGGCCTTTGGTAGCTCTTATTCGATAACCGAATAACTTATTCGATAAATTCGCATGAAATACAGCTTCAAACTTGTTTAAAATATGAAAAACGTGTTTGTTCAATTGTAATCGATTTTAAAGAAAGACAAATTGTTTAGGCCTCTCAAGACGAAGTACAAAATGGTATGTTATAATTTTATAATATAATATTTTTATTAAGCGATAACATATGACGTGAACGACATAATACAGACGTATCATTTATGCAGACATCGTGACGACCACCGAGGACATGCCAATAACCCACATTTTGGCATGGCCTGCCACGATATCGTTAAGTTTGGAATAGAGCCAGTTTATTAATGTGAGTATGTCCGTATGTTTACTATTATATTAATTTTATAAGTAAGTAACTGGAATTAAATGTTGCTTGTATTTCTGCATTGTTTTTTCTTGAATTATACCATTGTTCCGGGAATATTTAAAAAAAAACACTAATATTTTAAAAGCATTATAAGTTAAGTTTTTTTCGATAGTACAGTAAAGGAATATACATTTTGGCCGATATACTCGTATACTAAAGCTATCATTTTTACTTAGGCAAAGAAAATGAAATACTGTTTTTCTTAAGTTTTCATTTTTGTTGATTGCAAAACGAATCTAAAAGGCTATTTGAATTGTGTTATTTATTTTGAATATTTTTAAAGGTAACTCTTGTATGAATTTACCCAAAAAAATTACATTATCCAAAAACATGCATTACTTAAAAAAAATTCAATGTCATATTCCTATGACATTTATTTTTTTAAATAAATACGCGAATTAGACTCCTCTAATTCGCGAGGCTTATACTGAGTTTTGCATTTGTGTGCGTGATTATAAAAGGAAAGCCTGAAAAAAAGTTTACTATTCTAATAATTCTAAAAAAAAAATTACATTAAAATATCTATCAATTCTTCTACGCCGCATACAGCATCTTCATAATTTTTACTGTGGTCTTATGTGTAGATTGTGTAGAGAGGCCAGTCGTGGTGCAGGGGCATAAAATGTTACTGTAAAATGGACTGGTTGTGGATTCGATCCCCACTCGAAGAAGTGAAATATTTATTTACATTGATATTTTTATTTCTTCGCTCTGGTGTAGCGCTGGCTCAGCGTCGAGGCAAAGCGCGGCGCTGAGTTCCGCCACTCAACACGCAACGTGACGCTGATTTATTATTTTATTTGTAACTTCGGAAAACTCAATGTATTTGCGTTTTCATAATTGAGGAAAAAAGTGAGTTAGAGTTAGTCAATTGTATATATATATATATGTAATCGTGTGTAGAGTTTTATAATCGGTTTTCAAATTTCAGGCTGACAAAATGCAGTGTCAAATCTGAATAACTGGTAAAATTCTATAACGATTGTAATTTTTTTTTAAATAGTGGAAATGGAAAATACAAATGCCCTTTCCGAGTTGGTGAGCTGGTAGATTGTGAGCTACGTCGGACGCATGACGGTCCACAATAGGGTGTTATAGTACTGCCAACGAAATTTAGTTATGCAAAAAGCGAAATAAAATAAAATGGACGCGCGAGCGAAATAGAGTTATAACGTAACTAACTTGCGACGTGTTAATTCAATAAAACGTAAATTTTATAATAGAGTATGTTAAAAGAAATAATAGAAGTTAACAAGAAAGGTAATGACAATGTTCGAAAAGAGTTTCTTGTTATTGGTTGTGGTGGATGATAACTAATAATACATACAAAAATATCGTATTGCTTACAATGAAGAAAAGATATGTACCTACTGTATTGATGTTTGTGTATCATCAAACATGTAGTTTAATAATTAATACATTTTCAAGCTTTATAACATCGATGATTTTTTTCATCTAACAATTCGTATACAGACTGGCATCCAATATGCGAGTACGTGACGTATTATGTTATCATTTTAAATAGAATATTTAAATAAATGTAATAAGAACAAGGGCAGATGGAGAATCTCAGCTATATATAGAGTAAGGACTATTATATCGTTCTGTGCGACGATATATTTTGTAATATCATTGCGGCTTGCTTCAAATCCACATGTTTCTTTATACTTTTAATATCATAATTTGCTTGTCGAAAGGAACTTTTAAGCGACTCACGTTTTGAATATTTTAATTCTTTTGAAAGCGTTTTTTTTTTGAGGATATTTTAGGAAAATATATTTTGCCATTTTTTGACGCTAATAAAATGTTATGGATTGATGTGGGCTTTGTCTACTTTCCGAGCTATTCCATTCCAAGTACAACGATGTGTAGCCATTCTGATATAACATCACTTTAACTTTATTTTCACCAACATGAAACGCACGTTACATTTTTAATGTCGTCGTAATTTTGAAAACAGTCGTTACGCTTAGATATGTTTATTGTAGGCTGAGCCAACAAACAAAAATCAATATTGACTCGAACGACTTTCGATAAATATTTCCAACGATTTAACTTTTTTATTTCATAAATCTGCAAAGAGGCGTAAGGTGTAAGGCCTTTAGCGTTGTGTTCACAGACGATCTCTGATCTCCGTTCAATCACAGAATATGCTCATCGATTTGTTGGATCGTAATGGATCGTAATCGTTGGATCGTTAAGAAATATTAATATTCTTTCTCTCATTTACGTTATAAAGTTATATAAAAATCAGTTTTGTTTAGAATATCCGGTGTTCCCGTCCAAAATGCTCAAAAATTTTTAACTTTTATCGTACAGATTTAGCTTTTGTTTACATTTATCTCAACAGGAGTTTACATTATCGTAAACTATATTAATATTAAAGCGTGGACGTCTAAAAACAGAAAAGTAAAATTATACTTTGCAGTTTCCAGATTACATAATAATAGACGTCCGCAGTTTTGTTTGTGCTCGTAGTGTTCGAGCAGTTATCACTCGCTATATATATATATATATATATATATATATAAGAGTATGTATGACTCGTAACATTAGTTAGTTGCTATGCGAATACTTATTTAGTTACTGACTTGCTATTTACAAATTTTAGAATATAATATCAGTCGATTGTGATTTTCTTTGATTTGATATTCTATAAATTATAGTGAATAAATATATATTACAATATAAAGTTTAATGTATATAACTGTTCGGACGTTTAATATAAATTAATATTATAGACTGTATGATGTCCTAAACCTTGTCTATTCGCAAGGTTACTGCGTGGGAGTTTCATATTAAATTCAAATTTACTGTTAATATTCTTTATTTTATGATCTGCAACATGTTGATATGATTCAATTTGGATTTTTTTGAAAAATGGGAAAAATAATTAATAAGTTTTATACGCATAGCGAATTTTTATCTTGCTGAATCTACTAAACGGATACTAATCGACGGTACTTGACTGAGGGGCCATCGACTTGTATTATGTATCCATTTTATTGATAAGTTCTCACCTACAAAAAAAAAGTTTTATAGGTGAACGTTAGTTGTAATTTCTAGCGAGACTTACTTTTAAAGGTTTCTTTTCTCTTAATGCACTTTGACCGATTTTAGTGTCATTCAACTTGTGTGTTTCTTTCCCCTTATAGTATAATTATATATTCTATAATTAATAATTATAGAATGTCAAAATCTATATGTTTTCCAAGTTATAATCTAGTGAGTTTATTTTAATTATTTCTTGTCTCTTTATTACAGCCCTGACTGTGAGATTTTTAACAAAGCGGTACATCGGCGAATACGATCATCAACAAGGTTAGTTTGAAATTTGAATATTTTCTATATATGTATGTAACGTGTGTATAAAATATTTTATGTATGAGTTCTTTATTTTTCAGAAAGTAAATACAAACATGAGGCGCTGTTAGATGGAGAGCCGATTCTTTTTGAAATACTGGACACATGCCCGAAGGTAATAACTTTGTTTTTTAACATATCACATAGTCCGGGTAGGCAGAGAGAATCTGGGAACCTACTGTTAAGATATTCCGTTCCCATTAAAACACTTCGAGGCCAGTCGTGGTACGGTCGGGGCACTAGCGTGTGACGCGACAGGTTGTGGGTTCGATTCGATTCGATTCCCATTTGACAAAATTAAATATTTAATATTTTCATTTTCTCGCTAGGTAACGAGGCAAAGGCGATGTTGAGTTTCGTCACTCAACACTCAATTTTTCCAGAATTATACGGAAAGTGGGGAACGGAAGTGTCTTAATAACTGTAAACATTAATTTATAATAAAAATTACATGAAATTTACAAAATTTATATGTTGTCTGGTTCTGTAATAATTTATTGAGATACTGTTGTAATATACAAAGTATATATCTTATACATTAAAAATTACATTTAGTGTCATGACTTATAATAATTATTATTGTCATAATCTGTTTGTATCCTGATATAAAAACTACTACTAAAAAAAGGGTATACTATCAACTTATATATAGAAAGATTTCTATGAAAATATTTTTATATTTATTGGATCATACCGTTATCATTTCAGAGCTTGGACGAGCTACCAGCAAGCGATGTTGCCCAATGGGCAGATGGCCTGTTCCTGGTGTACTCCATAACCGATAGAAATTCTTTTAATTACGTAAGACGTGCCAAGCAAAGTTTGCAGCCGGAGGTTCCATTGACTCTGGTCGGTAACAAAGCTGACATGGTACATCTACGTCAGGTATGTGGAAATTCATAATATAAAGAACAATTTGGTTATTTGTTGCCAAAATAATTATCAGTAAATTTTATAAAATGGAAGAATTTGTTTGTTTACTTTTTGTTTACATTTACTCGCAGTAATCTCAGGAACTACTGATTCATTATTTTTTTTGTTGGATAGTCCATGTATCTCTACAGTCTTAGTGTTTAAGTCTACTTTACATAAAGCTATGACAATTAAAAGCGGTGTAATAATAGAAATAATGTTGCCAAAACTAGAGAGCTTGAGACTTGCCATACTTGCGCTGCGTCAACGGTAAAAGCTACACAAGCAAGTCGTGTGTGATGGTCCGGCAGCCACAGACACACAAATAATACACTTAACATTAAGAAGCGGACAGAACAAGATATTTATTTATAAATAAAATTTAAAATACCCTTAAATGTAATTTTCTCCTTGACTAAAAAATGTATGGGATACCCGACAAAATAAAAAGCTTTTAGACTAAGATTGTTGTCTTGTGACAAAATGTAAAACATCAAAAATCGCAGTTGAATAATAATTTTAATAAATTATGTTATTAATTGCAACAAAACATAATCAAAATAATTTATACATCAAGCATATGGAAGGGGAGACAACTCATGCGCTCTCATCATCAATGGGTCTCAGGGATTAATATAACGAGTCTGTACTCTGTAATCGTCAACGTCATTCAGACAAAGTGCATCAAGAGTGTCACACGTCTGTCGCTGCAATTACCATGTGCAGAAAAAATAAAAAGATAAGAGCAGAAAACTGCACGGACTATATACAAAGTATTTGTATATATTTGGAAATACATTATTTGTTTCATCGGTAAAGGAATAATGACTACTATAATTATTCTAAAATATTATTATAAATACATCTGGTTTTTCATTCTCCCAATCACTAATTCACTTCGCCCGAATGGCGTGCACGCAATAATGAATAGTTGTCGAATATTCATTGTAAGTATATTTAAAGTGAAATTACAAACACCTTTTATTTAAATCACAGGTGAGCCAAGAGGAAGGAGAAATACTAGCAAAAGATTTTGAATGCAGCTTCGCAGAAGTTGCTGCAGCGGAACAAGTTAACCAGGTCGGAGAGGTGTTCCACGACCTTTGCCGGGAAGTTTTATCTAATCGAAGGCGTGCTAAGCACAGCCTTTTAGACAGAATGCTTGGATCTAAGACAGCCTATCGCGTCTACTCCCGCGGCAAGAGCGACAGCGCTCTACCCAAAGACTAAATAGATTTAAATTTCGCATTTAGTTTCTATTTTTGATGTATTTATATTTCTTTGTCAATTTAAATTACACGTGTAGTTAAGCTGTCCAAAGAAATATCTTAGAAACAATTTATTGTTGATTTTTCTGGCGAAAAGTATTTAATCTTTATTTATTTTAAGTCATTTCCTGCTTATATTTTATTTATTTACTTATTGTTTATATTTTTATTATAAGAGAATATTGTAAAATAATTTTGAGAAGCTGCAAATATATTTGTGATTATGCATTCCTGTATTGCCATGATGTTGTATAATATTCCTTGTCGTTGGTAAACCGGTTTGTAGGGTTTCGCACCTCAAAAGCAAAAACGGACTCTCATAGGATCATCACTTTATTGTCCGTCTATCAAGATCAATTATCTGAAGATCGCATGAAGGTATCATGATGGAATTAATATCAAATGTCGAATAAAAATATACGAGCATCAATGCATGAAATTCGTCGCGTAATAAAAACCTATAGGGTAATAATTCCCATGAACCTACCGTTACCAAATTTAGCACGAAGTTAGAATTTACAATAAAAGAAAGCAATTATAAATGAAAATTCATTTTATTTTAGGTATCTATTTGTAGTTAATTTCATATAGAATTAGTGCGTACTCCCGCAAACATAAGCTTGTCCGTTTTTATAAGTTGTAATTCCCGTTGAACTACAATCTTGAAATCGGTACGGAACTTTCTGAGGGCGAGTCCGAGTTGCACTTTACCGATTTCTTTTTGATAAAGTTTCACGATACTTATATTTTATAGACCAAAGACAAGCAGAATTTCAAGTACTTATTCGATAGATACTATTACTACATAGTTACATATTTCAAATAATATAGTGGTTTGCGCTTAAATAACTCTTAAATTAGTTTTATTAATAATAAATATTTCTTATTTAGTTACACATATATAGGTTACCTGAGGTCTTTGCTTTGTAACAAAGTTGACAAACAGTTGCCTGTAGGTATTTATTTATAAAAACATGCACAACTTTTAGTCAATAAATTGAAGTCATAATCAAACATAATTTATATCTACTAATAACAATATCGTAAAGTCTATCGGTGTCTGTACATTCTTCTGTGTATATAAAGAAAAATGTTACCTATTAGTGGCATTTAACAACAAAAAAAACAAAGATTTTGAAAATTTGTGACTTTATCTGTGCGTCTGTTCGTATCGTAATCTCAGAAGCAGCTTAATCCATTTAATTTCAGTTTTCTCTATTGTATTTTGGCAAGCTTCCCCGTAACATCTTGTGTTCGTATTTCAATCAGTTTATAAATAAAAATATATAACTTTAAAGAATCTAATATAATAGAATAATTGTTTTATTGATTTAGATGAAACTTTACTTTTCAATATACTTTTCATATACAATTCATATTATTTTTAAAATTATATTATTATTAAAAAATGAAAATAAAGCTGATCAAAAAAAATTATAAATAAGTAGATGAAGCGGGCGAAACCGTGAGCGCGTCGTATTCTAGTATTCAAATAAAATTCAAAATTGGCACGCGATTGATTACAAAACCGCAAATCACAGAAAGTTAGAAAGACATTAAAGTTACAGTATTTAATTTGTATTTTTTTATTAATGTGTGTGTTAATATATCAAATTATACATATATTAACAAAATAAATATTTTTAGGAATACATTTGAGAAATATAAGATTATTATTAAATATGTTTGCAATTACCTAGTAAAAAATAATTATTGTAAATTGCTTTCTTATAGTCATACTATTATAGATAAATGTAAAGATAAATATAGTCTTCTTTTAATTCGCTTCTTTATATTCCTACTTATGTATGTTAATCGAACTGTAACGATGTTACTTGCAGTCGATCACACTATGTTATAAATGTTATTAACGAAATATAATGATGGAATAAATAAATAAATAAAACGTTATACAGTTAGTTTTATTTTAAACATTTGAATATCTAAATGAAACGAGTCCTAAAAAATACATATTTTATTTTATATACAATCATTTCCGTTATGTTGCGAAATAGGTAGAGCGAGTTCCAGTCCCGCTAATAATTAAATTTATCTAGATCAAGTAAATAACTAGATATTTTTGGATGAAAAAATATTCTTAATTATTTTATTACTAAAGCTGTCATGGTACAGGGGCACAAGGGTGTGACTGAAAAGTGTCAGTTGTGGGTTCAATTCCCACTAAAATTAAATTAAATTTTGATTTCATATATCATATTTTCATTTTGTCGCTTTGGCACCAAAGCAAGAGCCATTTAACACGGTATGCATTGAAAAGTTCGACGGAAAGTCGGAAATGAAGTGTGTTAGCACTAGGTTCCCTCTACCTACCTTGCTGCATGATGTATGTAATACAGCGTGAAGCCCAATTTTTTTTTTAAATCTACTTACCAAAATTGTGAGTAAAAAATCCACTATCAGTGATGCACACTATACATCTCGATTGGATCGTATAGTTTATATTTTCATTTAACAAAAGTGGCTATTTAAGTTCAATTATTAATAAATCTGGCAGGATAAACACTTCGTTGAATTCTATTTCTATTTCTATTTTATAAAGATGCGTAAATCAGTTTCACGCTGTATCCGTTCCCCATTTTCTACCGAATTCTGGACGCATTGCGTGTTAACGCCGTGCTTTGTCTCGACAACAGAACGAAAATATAAATTTAAATAAATATTTAATTTCTTCAAGTAGGGATCGAACCCACAACCAGACGCGTTTACAGTTACATTTACATGTACCTGTAAACGCGTCTGTAAAAACAAATAAACATGATAAACTATTTGATTAATTCCTATTGCTATTTAATAAAAAGAGAGCTAACTTAAGAAGAAAAAATAAAAAAATAATATACAATAAAAAATATAAACAAACAATAAAAAATAAATATAAATAAACTAAAAAGAAATATAATTAAATTATATAAAAAAACTTTTAAACTGGATTTGAAAGCGAAAAATAAAAGCACTCCATTTGTTTCATCCCAACAAAACACCTTTATTGAACAAAGTTAAAATATTCACGGGGGTTTCATGAGCTAGATCTCTTCTGCTGCTTTTTATAGGATATATTTATCAATTAAATCTTAAAAACATTCTGCCATTATACAAAGGATATAATGAGCTGCGATTAAAAAATGACTAGCCGTCACAAAGGCAACCCCAGAGTCAGTTATACAAAGGGTAATCTGTGCAAAGTGGCCCTAAATTAATATAAAAGCGCCTCCCTTCTCCGTAGGGAGCGCGGAGGCGTCCGCCAATAGGGCTGCAGCGATTGTATAATGTCCTGCAAACATTGTCATTGCGATCAACAGATTTAAAGATGGCACCGCCGCTCCTTTGTAATTTTTATTATTATTATTATTACAGATAAATAACAATAGAACAATTGTGTCTATGAATCCTATAGTTTTTATACTTAGTTAAATTTTCTATTATTATTTTTTACTTATAAAGAAAAAAGAAAATACTCGCTTATCTGACAGAATATAATAAATTAAATAGTCAGAACAAATAGAATATTTCAATATGATTAAAAATTTACTTTGAAAATTATGTCAATTTACCGTACTTTCAACTTATTAAAATTAACTTTATATAGATATCATATTACATATATATGCACTTTCTCATCATCCTAGCATGTAACATAATTTATACCATAGTAATTAAACATAAAGAATAATTTAACTTATTATTAAACAAAAATTATCTCATAAAATTAACAAATTTTCAAAAATTTTAAAAATGTAAAGTAAAACAATATTGTTTAATATTATAGCGCAAGTAATGTTTATCACATAATTAATATATTAGCGAGATGATAATAATTTTTCCATACAATAGGGCGGGCGGAGCTACCCCGCGCGTCCCTTCATCCCTTCGGAAGGCTGCGCGTGCGTCACTTCACGATCGGCCACGTCACTGAGATAAACAACAATTATAGCGATATTAGTGAACTATATATAGTGTAGTGTTGTTCTAAAATTATTTCCTGTTTTAGGTAAGTGATGCAGATTATAATATATTTTGTTTTTAGCTTAGCGTTTGTGTGAAATATTGCTAGTGATGCGACTGTTCTTTTTTTTTAAATTTAACTTTCATTTGAATTTGCGAATTTTGACGTGTATTTTAAATAATATGTAAAAATTCAGATAACTTTTTTAAAGTTCATTTATTTTATGAAATTTAAAATATACCCAAGTATAATAATTATTAATTAACTAGTTACTTGTATATATTTTATTTAATGTATTTACATTTAGTTATTTTTTATAGAAATATTGTAAATTTAAAAATGTTCATTTAATTAATATTTTATAAATAAAAACCGTGAATGATTGATTTACTGGGCGGCTGGGTTTTTTAGGCCTTTAAAGTAAGTTTATCTTTACAACTAATGTTAAAGTAAAATAACGTTATAATAATGTACCTTTGTAGAATATTAAGTGACAAAGCAAGCTTTAACTTTGACTTAAAATTGATTAAACGAGACTTACAAAATTGATAATTGGAGAGATACTATTAGAATTCATGAGCTTACTGATTAAAAAATATTTGTCATCTGAGATGTAGTAAGCTATCATCAGAACGATATTGCAATCCTCTCATTCTTAACCTCTCATTTTTATACACGTATATATTTTTAAATTTAAAATTGCAATAAGTATTATAGATATTTAAAAACAATGCGTCTATAATATTGTGTTCAAGCTATACTACTTATATTTAATTTAAAACATTCTAAAATAAAATATTATAATATATGTAAATGTGCATGTGTATGTATCGTATAGTTACAGTAGGTATATTATATTAGTAGGTACATCTAGTTTACAAAATACTACTAATAGATTTTTTTTCTTGAGATAAATAACAAAATATATATTATTTTCGCTTGCGCGGCATATCCTACTGCATATTATAAAAAAAAACATAATGAACATTTTTACTAATATAAAACAAACAGGTCAAGTTCGAGTCAGACTCCGCCACAAAGGTTTCTGCACTAATTTCAGAATTGGTCAACGGGTACTTATAATAATTAACAAACGTAGGTTTGCTTGCACAATTAAAAGTTTGTGATAGTTTGTATCTGTAATATACTTTATTCCATTTTTCCGCTATCGGCGTATACATCATTTTGTATTATCATTTTATCTGAAATTAACCACAAATATACGGTTAAAGCGATGCAATAAGGGTAAATATTTTTTTTCTGTGCACCAAAAGAAAGCAGTGACCTGAATATTTGATATTAATTTTAGATGTATCAAGCTTCACACGTTCTTGAGATAAATTATCTTGACAGACGAACAACAAAATGATAATATAAAGGTTTCCTTTTGAGGTACGGGACCCAAAGGTTTGCGAGTCAGCTTAAGTTATATTAAAATAATCATTTTTAGATGAATTTGTATGAAGACCAAAAAGTGATGTTGCTAATATTTTTGCAACAACATTTATACTTCGCACATAGCAGGGTAGTCAGAGGGAATCTGGGATCCTAGTGTTAAGACACTCCGTTCCGGAGTGGCGGAAATTTATTATTAATATTTATTTAGTTAAATAAATATTATATACATTAATCGACTTTAATATAATATTTGAAAAAAAAAAAAACATTCTGCGGTAGGTTGTCAGCATCAGCTCATATATCCTTCATCCTTAAGAGTATGCGGGTTTTAATAGGTTCTTGTACAGATATCCTGAGCTCATTAAATATATCACGCTTTTACTTCCAGATTTCAATATTATGACGGCTATGATTATTATTATAGTTATGTAATTTTTATGAATAAAATTTAATAAAGCCTAACATGAAGTTATCTTTATTGACACAATAATCGAATTGATAAAATAAAAAGTTGCACAAGGATATGCCTTTTTTAGAAAAGCGGCGACTCTTGGACGACGCGTAAAAAACGCGGGTTCAAATACCTCTAAATTTTTATACGTTTTCTCAGAAATATTTTTTCTTTCCTAATTTTGAAATAACCCTTGAAGTGTATATAATAAGTTAAAAATTGGATAATATTATTTCGAAAACAAGTCGTTTGTGTAAAATTTTTATTTTAAATAGATTTATCCCCGGTACAGTTCATCATAAAAACGCTCGTTCATGTCACGCTACGAGTTTGTATCTAATAGTTATGTCATTGGCGTCTTCTTTTTACCTGTTATAGCCAGCTTTTTAGTTTTGTTTTATTTTCAACACTAGAAAAAAAAATCTTGAGGTGTCAATATGACCCACTTCTTGCTTGGAATTTTGCACGGAACGGAACCGATAACAATGCTACACTATCAATGCGTAAACCTGATTGATTTAATATACGGACCTATACCTGATTGATATAAATTGTAAATTTGTAATAGATATTAAGTGAAATGTTTACAAAAAGTTAATCTCAAAATACCTGTACTTTCTTAAGAATTAAATATCTAGATAATTATTTTTCTTGAGAAGCCTAATTTAAGTAGCAGATAAATATAAAACTGTTGATTAGCTGATAATTATGAAAAAGTTAAAAAAAAGTACGGACCTCGTGTCTGTAGTGTTAAAACAAAAAAAATATCCACCAGAATACATCTCAACCAGAATAACAAAAAGAATACATCTTTTTAGTTTATCTCGCGTTTTTATTAAATTATTTTGTTTATACTCCATCATAAAATCTAATCAATTGCCAAATAAAGTCAATAAAAAATATGTATCTTTTATTGTAAGAAAATAATAAGCCAAAAATAAAATTCGTAAGAATACAAATTTATAAAAATTATTTGACGAAATTGTACAGTTGACATATTGTTGTAAGAGAATTTTACTTGTTCAATAGAAAGAGGTAATTGTCATTGTACGTATTTACTTATTATGTTTCTATAAAGTATAGAAAATTAAAAGCAAATTGAATTTTGATAATGTTTTAAAATGTTTTATTCAAGACTTTAAAGAGTAACTAATTTCACAGTTTAATATTTGATTTGATAAGAAATTTATTTAAAAGTAAAGTTGTAATTTTTATGTATGTTACTTAATGGCTATGTACATATAAGCAAGAATACTAAAATGTCACTGTGGCTTTTTCTGGTAAATATTATTTAAAAGTCGAACGAAACTTGTTTGGGAGTTTTCCATCAACCAATACTTATTTATCTATAGGGATAGGATAGTTTTTCCATTTCTCACTGAGTGTCTGGGTAATCTACATCCTATTATAGTGTGGGTAGAAATGTGAAAATCTAGTCTATTATAGAGATAGCCTATTATAGATAGTGCCATTCACAATTATTTTTAGAAAATTGACGTTAGCGTCAGTCTCGTCAGGGAAGTTGCTCTATTAATATATATCGCACCTTTAGAATTATAGTGACCTAATAAAAAAAACCATGATTTTGAGTTTTTGTCAGAAGTTGACCTAAAATGACGATCTAAAACGACGCTCTGTACACAGCAGGGTAGGCAGAGAGAACTTAGAATTAAGACACTTGGTTCCCCGCTTTGTGTGGGGAATAAGGTCAATTTCTGACAAAAACTCAAAATCATGGATTTTTTGATTAGGTCACTATAATTCTAAAGATGCGATATATATTTTTAACATGTCTAGGAAGACTTTACGAGTCGTATTTAAAGCCATCTAATATTTAGATTCTTTAACATTTCTAATGAAAATTACTATGTTATATGATGTCTTTGCGTGTGTTGCATTTCAGTTAAATACGGTTGTCACTCGGTATTCATAAGATTTTTTTAATCTGATATTAACAATAGGATGAGATACCCACATCGAACAACTTAAACAAATTTTGAAATTTTATAAAATTGTTTTCCTCTACTTGTTTCCTACTTGCTTTCTTCCTATTAATCGTAGTGTGCGTGTGATCATACTCATAGAAAATTATTGCATGACAATATATACTAACGATATAATGCATTTTTTTATTGTAAGTGACTACGAGAAAGGATTAGGCGCGTCTTCGTGGATGACATTTATCTCTACATTTTAATTTAAAGTAATGTTTTTGTGTTGACATAGACCTGTAAAAGTAAACTCAATACATATAATCATTACTAAATATTTTTTTTAATCATTGTTTTATCCTTTTTTATTAACCTGATAAGTGGATCCAATATATAATATTTTTTCCCTACTAAATACGTGATAATGTACAGCAGTAAGCGAATTAATTTATTAAGTATTATATAATTTTATTTTATTAGGGATTAACGTTTAATCAACTGACACCCTTTTTTTAAGAATATGTTCAGTATGAAATTTTAGATTTTTTTTCAAAAAAAAAATCTCAAATAGTAAAAGAATAGTGTTGACAAAATTTCAATGAACTAAGTAGTTAGCTTAATATTATAAAAACTCATACATTCATTTATAACTTACACACAAATACATATGAGATGTATCTAAAAACAATTTTTCCCATGATCGCTGCCGATAAATTAAATTACAATTGAAAACGATAAACGTAGAAAGCGTTAATACGTATTCTAAATTAATTTTCACTCACTTGTCAACTCGTTAAAGTTCCAATAATGTTTTCCGGACACGGCTGGTGACAGGTGATTTCAGTGATTTTTCCATCTGAGTGAACTTAAACTTCATATGAGAGTATTTTTTTTTTCATCACATTAAATAGGAAAAAATGATATTTTATGCTTCAATACCGTAAGTAACAGTGAGCAATGGAACTTACAAGATCAAAAAGCTTATGCAATATTGTAAGTAAGTACTAGGTATAACCAACTGTGTTTGTCTAAAAATAGTTTAAATCGGAAATGCATTTGAAAATTTTACTATTGTCTTTTTGCATAATATTTTTTTTTATTTTGTTTTGTTTAGTATAAAATAATAATATAATTTTAAATTATTATATTATTATTTATTTAAATGTTACAAAATAATTAAAGATACCAAAATGTCGCTACGAAATTGTAGTAAACATCAATATAACCATATACCCACGATTCAATCACAATTCGCAGGTAAAAGTAAGTATCCTATATAAGTATTCTATATTTTATCAATAACCTGTATTAGTCCTATAAAATCGATTAAGCTGTTCCGGAACTAAGCTCAAGCAAACAGAAAGACAAACAGACAAAAAAAAATACGTTTGTTTGTATTTTAGTATAGTGTAAATAGCTATAGGTGGGCACTGGAAGAAACACGGTTACTTTCAAAACACAGAAGATACTTAAATTTTATTTATATGTATGGATCAGAAATCGTAGAACAAAGTGATAAGTCCGAAACAAAAGTTCTTCGATAACGCCCTATCTCTATTTCTATTGCTAATTTATATGGCTAATATAAATTAGCAATAGAAAAATTGTTACTTGCTTCAAATTCATATGAGTAGTTACTCATAAAAAAAAAGTTTATTTTAAGAGCATGTGCGGCATAATCAAAACAGTTAAAGTCTTGCACTGTCTGCCAATGGGGCCTGAGTAGATGGTTAGGTATTATAAATTTTATTTAAAATAGATTTGTATTTCAACCAAAAAATATAATGATGACAGCATTGAAACGAAATGAAACTTGATAAAAATGAACTAAATTTGTTTGTTGAGGTGATATTAAAATCTATTTTTGTAAAGGACAAAAAATGCCTATTTAGGGAACATATTATGAAAAGAATTTTTTTGTATTAGAATTTTAAAAGCAAGACTACCGACTTTTCGATGTTACTGTTGAGGATGCTTTTGTTAGTAACCCTCCGATGCACACCGGGCTCGTCCGACCCAGCACAGCTCATCCGTACCATTGTGCCTTTCTACTTATCGGGATAATCCCAACATAATTACCTGTTTTGCGAAACTGTAATTACAGAAAAAAACAACTTTTACTTCATAGTGACCGACAAACAAACAATAGAGTGCGAAATCCTCAGCTACTGCACATTGCGAAATATACTCTACTGACGCAAATAATGAAAGACTAGCTAGTAACTATTATGAAAACAATGTAATCGTGAATAATTGTGGGACTTTCAGATTATTAGTTATTAAAAATATTTAAAAATATAATTTTAGTTCCAACTTAATGTAATACTCACCTTTCCTATTAATATCTCATATTGCTTTACTCTCTTCATTACGATTACATACATTATATACATATATATTTTATTTCTAACATTACATATAGAAAAATTATATTTTAATGTTATTATATTGAATATATTTCCCACAAATATGTATAATATACCGCGTTGGTAAAACTGCAAGTGCTTTAAAGAATTAAGTGTTAACCACTCTATAGTGCTCGGGGTAAAAGTCGTTTAGTTTAACAAGTAGCCACTAGAACAATATAATAATCATGAACAAAATTACGAGTAGCACTCAGCTTTATGCCAAAAAGATGTCAGTTTGCTCGCAAGAACAATAGTTCATTATTTTCGTACATTTGTTGCGATTATTCCGTTTTCTTTTTCTTTTCTTTATACTTTGTATATGATTTTTGAGAGCTCTTAAAAACCGCAAGGGATGGCGCGGTACTTGAAATTTTATTTCGCATGGAACAAAGCGTGTGAAAAATATTTCTTAAAGATATTAATATTATTTCATTTTAAAAATTAATGTACACATCAGTACAGTATATTATGTATTATTTTACTAAATAAATACAGATTTAAAAAATATTTCGCATGAAAGTAATTATAGACTAATTACAGTGATGCGTTACCAATTTTATATATTTAAAAAAAATATGTTAATATTAAGATTGTATTTTGTTTCAGATAATGAAAAAATAAAAAAAAATGGAAATGCAATCGCTGCCGGCTTCTTCCAGTGAGTAATTACCTTTATTTTATGAGCATCGAACAGGTAACAAGTAGTAATGTGTATTTTAACGAGATGACATGTCACAGCTAGTTTGGTATTCCCACGAGCGCGGGCGCATCTGCCTCCACTCTCACCGCGGACCCTCCGCAAATTAGTCTGATAACGATACTGGCCACTTTCCCAAAATGTTCCGTGCGTCAGCGATCCAATTTTCGTATTAGTATGCTTGTCATTTCTCAATCGAATACACATTTGTTTTATAAATTGTTTATTTTGCAATCTATCAGTATATTGAACATTTAACATTACCATTACATTACATACTTACCTTTTATTTGATTTATGAATAAATATGTTAATAGATTTAATAAAAATAATTAAATCAATATTTTTTTCTAAATTTATAAATATATTTATTATAGAGCCAACTCTATAAACAGAAACAAAATTATACTTCCAAAAGTAACATAACAACAAATAAATACGAAAATGTATTACATGATATATTATATGGTTTCAAAACCTAACATTTATAAAAAAAAATTAAACCAAAAAATTACGAATGATATTCACGTGGGAAATATAAAAATGTAGTACATTGCACTAATAACTTTGGAGGCACATCCCGCTTCCTATCACTATTAATTAATAGTCAGTCCCAACTGACCCCGCGCGGAGGCGAGGTAGATGTCACGCGATGCTCCTGTACAGGTGATCGCTCACACGGGGTGATAGCCATCGTTAAACAATAACAACAAAATAAGTGCTTAACACCGCTTGTGATAGCAAAATGTATTACCTACTTTAAATTAGATTAAAAATAAAATTGCCAGCTAAAATTCTCGTGGCGCAGGAGCAGAGCCAAGCGCGTGTGTGACTGTAAGCGCGATAGGTTCTGGGTTCGATTTTTAATCGAGGAAATGAAGTATTTAATATTATCATTTATTCGCTCTGGTGTCGATGCAAAGTCCGGTGTTGACTTCCGCCACTCAACACGCAATGCCTCCAGAAATTAGTGGAAAATGGGGAGCGGAGTGTCTTAACACTAGGTTCCCTCTGCCTACCCTGCGGGATACAGCGTGAAGCGAACCAAACAAACAAATATAAAATAATGTATTTTTTTAACAATTACATATATAATAGTTCAAAATTATTTCCGTGAAGTGTATGTGTGTGTGTCACTATGGATATTGTAGTATCGTTAATAATCTTTTTATTGAGCGACAAATTGTTCCCAGGCCCCACTTCTCCACTTCTTGGCTTTTGTCCTTTCCATTGTCTATAGTGAAGAGTTTTGTGAATCTTTTTTCACCATCTTATATTCGACACCGCGTTTCCTGCCTCGCAAGTGTACGTATTCATGTGCACCGTTTTATTCGGAATGCCTTATTGTATAGAAGTGCCTTTGTGCCTTTTCGACTATAGCCGTGTTTGGAGGTGTATTAATATAGCCATATTATCTGCTGGCACTAAACGGTTTGTTGTGCCGTGGGATCGCATTCAGGATAGATGAACAAAGCAGATTAAAATGTATGATTTTTTTAACTTATTTCTTTCATTCTGTGGATGAGTTGTAATGGAAATGAATTAAACATGACTATTAACTACATATATGTATTTAACTTTATTATTTTCCGACGATTGCTTAAATTTATTTATATTTAAATTTACCTATATGTTGTTCTTTGTTCTATTTCTTTTATCATTTTATTTTAGCTTATTTGTTATTCTTTTTAACAAACACTACATGAAAGTGTTTGTTTGAAAGTTTGTAAATTAACATAGTAATGTTCAATTCCAAATTATATAAATATACTACTTTATAATCTATAAGTAAAAAACAAATAATTGCGAAGCGGTAGCTTCGCAAAACATTAACACATTATATAAGCAGATACTTGCGATAAACGTATAAATCAAATAAAATAGAAAAAAAAGGTCACAAACGTAACGCAAATGATGAATGACTTGTTGGGGTTCGCCCTACCCAGGGCGGAGTCTTAAACCCGACCCTATTTCAATAACTGTAGAATGTTACATCCTTATATGTCAACACTTTTGTGTTAATCAATTTATGTCAACGAAATAAATTCCCTTAGCAAATATCTTATTGTAGTAGGGATAAAAATTTAAATTAAATTCTTGTGGCAAAAGTATATTATAAGCTATTTCAAATAAGACAAGAAATAGATTCATTGATACCATGGAAGCACGATTTAGATTCTTTATACCGTGCGTAGTGAGTCCCATAGGAAGTGCATGAAAATAAAAGTTAGCTTAAAAAAGGCAGCAACGCATAACATCTAAAAATAAACATTAATTTTATTTTCACAAGCAATGCTATATATTATTAAGTTCAATAGTCTAATTTCCTAATATTTTTAACAGGTCGTATTTTGTATGACGTCCCGTGTGCGGTGTGTCGTGATCACTCTTCGGGAAAGCATTATGGAGTTTTTGCCTGCGACGGCTGTGCTGGATTTTTCAAGCGATCAGTACGGCGCGACCGCCGCTATGCTTGTAAGGCAAGAAATCCTGGGGCTTGCCTGGTTGATAAAGCCCATCGAAATCAATGTCGTGCTTGTCGTTTAACTAAATGCCTCGATGCTGGCATGAACAAGGACGGTCAGTAGAACCAATACATCTAATTGTATATAATTGTTGTATTTTATAACTAAATAATATTTATAAAATATATATTTATAGCGGTGCAACATGAAAGAGGTCCTAGAAATTCAACAATACGGCGACAAATGGCGTTGTTCATGAAAGATCCTGCGATTCCGTCAACCGAAATTTCTTTACCACCACCAGCTCTAGATTTAGCTATTCCTAAGCATAATTTGCTTCCACCTCCACCTCCGGTACCACTATTTCACGCGTACCATTCTTACAACAGATTTAGTTTATTGACTTCCCCATTGTCATCTTGTCACCTAAAAATACCATGTACTCCTACTATTACATCTCCTCTTCTTAGTCCCACTGACCCAGAAGCGATGTGCGAAGCTGCTGCTAGATTATTATTTATGAATGTAAAGTGGGCAAAAAACGTTCCTGCTTTTGCATCATTATCTCTTTCTGACAGACTATTATTACTTGAAGAATCATGGCGAGATCTTTTTATAATTGGGTCAGCACAATTCTTATATCCTCTAGATTTAAAAGTCTTATTAGATACAAAAAAAGTAAAAATAGATTCTAAAGAAATAGACGATTTTCAAACAGCTTTAGCTGAATTTTTAAAATATCGTCCAGATAGCAATGAATATGCCTGCCTTCGAGCGATAGTTCTTTTTAAAACAAGCTTTACGGATAAACTAAATATAGGAAGTCCATGCCAAGCAAATGTGGAAATGAAAAAACTACAAGATCTCCCTGCAGTTGCTGTCTTACAGGATCACTCACAAGTAGTGCTTAATGAGGTATATAATATTGTACTAGTTTATTATTTTTTGCGTATTTATTATTTATTTTATTAAATAATATTTAAGATATACATATTTTATAACGTTTCATTTAATATTTATTGTACACAGTATACATCGCGCATGTATCCTCTTGACGTCACTCGTTCAAGCCAGCTGCTCCAAGTTTTGTCTATTGTAAGAAGAGTTTCTGGTGATACAATTGTGGAATTATTTTTTCGTGCTACTATTGGCGATATTCCTATTGAAAGGATAATCAGCGATATGTACAGAAGCGGTAAAGAAATTTCTTAGTATTCAATAAAAATTAACGGAAGTTCATTAATTGTGTTTTGTGGCATACTTAATGTGAAAATTAATGTAATGTGATAAAAATGATAGACAATCGAGTTAATTAATATAATTTACATCAGTCGTATTATTTTTTTTTTGCTTATATTTATATGTAGATCTAGTCAAAATTGACATGGCGTTTACTATCTACATTCGCTTAGTTAATAACTATATGTAAAGTGTACTAAGCATAGGTGCTATTTTATAATAAGATTATTATGTGACAGTAATTTATTATAGCGTAGAATTATTTTTTGTGAAAATTAAGCAGTATTTATTTTTGAGGCCGTCATGGCGCAACGGCACAAGGAAGTGACTGTAACGCGACGGTTGTGGGTTAGATCTTCTCTCGGGGGAATGAATTATTATTTATTAACATTTTCATTTTGTCGCTCTGGCACCAAAACAAAAGCCTGTCGTTGAGTTCCGCCATTCAACACGCAATGTGTCAAAAAATCCTCGAAAAATGGGGAACGTAGTGTCTTAACACTGTTATATGCGGGATACAGCGTGAAGCTGATTTAATATTTATTTGTATAAAAAAATTACATGCTACATTTTTAACCTTCTCATGTTTCTAATGTATAATTATTATTAAATATAGGTATACGACATACATATGTAACAAGTAAATATAATATACTATACATATAATTTCGATCTCTTATAATAGGTACATTATTTTGAAAATTGTAAATAAAAAGTAAATTAATGTCTTACTTTTGAATTCTTGGTATAATTAATTACATTAAAATAAACTATTGTCGGTAATGACACCAGTAATCGATAATTACTATTTTAATTATTAATTAATCGCATATTTTATGATATTTTAGCGGCCTAAAATTTGTATATTAAAATTGCATAACATTTGTATTAACCAAAAAAGAGAAAATCTCCAGTAATATATAATCAACTGAGACACAATGTACGCAGGCGCAATTAATCAATGTTTTCTTAGACTTACTTATGTCACACAGGATAATTCGAGAATATTTTTTTTAGCTTTTCTTATTTTCTTGGCTCTGGCGAATTATTCGAGTGGGTAGTTTTATTTTTTTAAATAATTGTTACCGATATCTGTAAAAAAATGGAGAAAAGCAGTTTACAGTAACCAAATCAGTCATTGACATTTGTTATTTCGACAAAAATAAGCTCCGAACTTTTTAACTACACACTACAATTTTCAATTCGCCATCTTTAAACAAAATGGCGCAATAAAATTATGTCATGTTTAATGTCAGCGGAAAGAAAAGATGTCGGATCATTAGTGCTTGTCGGTTAGTTACTGGTGCCATTACCCTATACGCCTAATGGTTTTCTTAACTAAGTACTTGTAACTATAAATTTTTTTTTTTTTAGTATTTTAGATAGGTCAAAGGTCCAATGTATAAATATATGAATTTACCAATGTTTTTTGCTTGTGCGTATTTATTGATCGTTTAAACATGGTATTTTACAATATGTCGTTTTTGTTACTTTTATATGTAAATAAATGTAACAATTACGCATTAAAATCTGTGAGAGAAAGAGATTTATAAGTGTTATTACAAGCATATTATTAGTAATTTATAAACCATTGCTTGTCAAACTTCACAATATGAACTACAAATAAAATCTTACAAATAAGTACTTACAGTAAAAGAATTGTCGTAATATTTACTAAATTTTTGTTTAAGCTTTTAAATAAAGATTTATTAGTGCCCAAAACATTAATTTTGTTTTATTAAATCTAAGTAGGTTTGTTTTTTAAAGATTCATTCCTCTTCTATACTCGGTGACTGGTATCGATAGTGACTAGTGATATATATCTATATACAAATTGATACTTGCTGGTTTTGCACCATATAGCTTAGTCTAAAATAATACTATATTCACGCAATAAAGTGATATCGACAAAATGTATGTTGCTTGTATTTCCAACGACTGTTGTATGTATGTATTCTCCATTAAATTATGTAATATGAAGCTGCGCTTCTTAAATATTATAAGGTATTTTTTATAAGCTTATAAAGTTTGAAAACGTTTACTCAAAAATTTATATCATTATATTTTTTGAAGCATTTAAACATATTTTTTTTTTTTTCATTTTCAAATGATATCGCGTACTGTCACCTCAGATCAGTCTAAGGAACCAAGAATCCAGCTCGGTGTAGTATTTATAACTGCAAAGTGTTCGAATTCGAAACGTCGGCTTTAAAAACATGTATGATACCAAATATACAACAATACGACTAATCCGGCTTAGGAGTTTCATTTAAAATGTTTGGTTCAAAGATTTATTGGTTTATGCAGGCAGTTTTATGCAGAAATCAATTGACAATCACAACTTGGTATATAATTTTATAGTTTTCAAAAAAAAAAATTGGTCACAAAACCCCTATTAAAATAAAATGTAATATTAAAATACTTTCAGTTATACGTTTCAGTAAGCTAAGCATAGATTGGAATATCCAAAGACATGTATTGTCGGTGAAAAGATACGCAAAATAAATATGGTTTTTCTCAACCATTTTTTTTAAATAGCTCAAAAACGGTACACATCGGACGATGCTGTATGGTAAAAAATAACGATCTTCCAATAACTTTATATAACAAAAAATGGTTGAGAAAGACTGCTGTACTTTTTTTTTTTAGAAATAAGTAAGTAGGTACAAATTTAAATATTTCGTGAACTAAAAATTTTAATTTGAATAGTAAAAATTCCTTCTAAATAATAATAATGTATATTTTTTATTTAATAAAGGCCAGTCTGTCAGGCCACAACGTGTAACTAAAATCGACTGGTTGTGGATTCGATCTCTACTCGAGGAAATTAAATATTTATTTAAATGTATATTTTTATTACTTAGTAGAGTTACGCCACTGAACACGCAATACCACCAGACTAGGTTTCCTGTGCCTAGTGTACGGGAAACCTAGAGTTAACACACTGGCTGTGTGCGTGTAATTTTGAATTTTTTATTTAAAAGAAAATTAAGATTGATTGGATTTTTTTTATAATTAAGTTATTTTAGAGTTGTATATAATATTATAAACGTTACTTATAAAAATGATTCTACCCTCAGTTCTGTTGTCATCGACAAACAAGCCCATAACGTACGTCAATACGTATACCGTGAGCCGTGACATGTGTGCGCTTCGTTTATATTGTGCTTAAATCCTCGATTAATCTCCAACTTTTATGAGCTTTTGTTCACCCCCATTCATTTTTTTTACTTAGGTTGTTTTGATAGCAATTCACAAATGCTATTATGATATTAAGCGTTAAGTCAACGCAGTTGAGTCTATATTCCTATAATCGGATAACTATATATATTTTTTTGGAGTTTTTGCCCTATTTTTATATGAATAGGATTGACTTTGCGATGAGAACGAACTACTAGCGTCTACCCGCATTAACTTTTAAAGTTTAGTCTTTCGGTCACGTCAGTCAATTTGTGTATTGTCATTTTGACATAATAGCAATGCCATCCCTACGGATTTATTGGTTGAAGCTCCATGAAAGTTACCTCGGTTTATGACAAATTTGTACTTTGCGTCCTTCTCATTCACTTTATAACACAATGGAAAAAGAGGGACAGGGATACTTATAAAGTATGAAAAACTTGCTTATCAAAAGATGGACCGATTATTAAGTGATTTTAATGAAATATAACGACGACGGGCGACGGTCTATTATATTTGTGCCAGATACATTGCAAATAGTTATATAATAATAATAGTAATTCCTGTATGTATTTTAATTTATTACGAGCACGTAGGTTCGGCTCTACCTCTAAATAAATGTTATAAATATAGTTGTTATACGTAAATATAGTTGTTATATATAGTTATTGGGATTAATTATCAACTTATTTAATAAACAAAATAGTTAAATGTTATTTGATAAACAAAAAATGGGCCGAACTATATCTATATGGACAGAATTAAATAAAAACTAAAAATTTGAAAATAATATTTTAATTACTTTGAAAGAAAATTGAAAAATAAGGTAGATTGTCAAAAAGAAGTATAATCTATTATAGTTTAAGGCGCCTGACGGCCGACGTCTACGTCGTACAAATAGAAAGCTCAACTTAGACCTCGTGGACTGTACTTAAGATAAATCACATATTTTGTATTTTTTTTTTCAATAAAAACATTAAAACTTTAAGTCTTCTAAAAACACTTTTTTTCTTCTATCAACGAGTCTAACTAGGATATGATGAAATGTGTATTTTATAAATTCTTAACTAAAAACTGTACACACGCTGTATTCATACGGGGTAACCAGGGAGTGTCTGCATACAACACAGTACCTTTTATACTGTATTTGTCAAGGTCAACCGGTGTCTCCCCTCACCTCTCTTACTTGCATTCAGGCTTAGACAATTATTTTCATACTCTTCTTTCAGAGTGGTCACCATGGCCTGCAACTCACATTCTGATAAGACAATGAACACTGCATCATCTGTGTACAGCAGGCTATTTACATTCAGCTCACCTACTTTCTCTCCTATATCACTTTGTTTCCCTCCTAAGAGACAACTATCCGAATACAAATACAGCCTGCAGCGAGGGTCCGCTTACATTGTATCGGAGTTGTATTATTGTTTTTGGTGTAATTATATTTTTTTGGAATTAAAAAGAATATTATTCTTTTAAGTTTCAATATTTTGTTTATTTATTTAAAATTTGACTTATTACTTATTTATTTAAAATTTGAATTCTGGAGGCATTGAGTGTTGAGTGGCGGAACTCAATGCTGCGCTGTGCCTCCTTAACAGAGCGAGAAAATCAAGATATGGGGGTTTGTTTAGTCCATGATTGTTGTCAGAATGGTGGGAAATTGACTGTATAAGCGCAGATTGATGGACTGATGACCCAGTATGATGATTATTTTAATATTTTTTTAAGTCTGGTCGAAATGACGCCAGATTGAAGGTATGTTTGGAAGCGGCGATACGGCGTGACGCCGTATTGCCGCGTCGTCCCCTTCTCAATCAGAACAAGACTTTATTCTTACATTAGAAATTTTATCTATTCTATGAGGTAATTTTAATCCCAGATATGTGAATACAATTAGTATTGGGGATTCATTATTAAAATAATTTAATAAACAAACGAGGTGGTGCAAAAATTTTTTATTCGTTTTGAAGAAAATAGAGCCCGAGCCAATGTAGAAGACGTAGACGTTTTTCTTGTTAAAATGCAAATACGTATTCGTGTAAACGCACACAAGTTTTCAGTTGGATTGATCGTCAGCCTAATTAACCGTGTAATATCGCACCTTAGTCCATCAGTCAGCCATCAGTCTATACTTGGTCATGGTCATGGTCATTGACTGAACTGACGCCAGAATAAACGCGTAAACTCTGTCTTACAGTTGCACGATTGTGCCCTAACGCCACGACGGCCTCGATTTAATGCTACTAAAATAATTTTGATATGGTAAATTTAAGCGTAGTATCTATATTAAATGAATTTACTTACATTTTTGTTTTGGTGGGTGCAATGGAGAGAGATGAAAAATAATTTGTTGACGAAACTATAAGCAAATCTATAGGAATATTAGCTATTATTATTACACATACTTATAAATAAAGCGTAACCTGATCGTCGGATCAACGGTTGTCTATGCTTAGAGGACCTACTTGTAAGTTTTATCAATAATATTTGAGAATTTGTGATTTTTTGGAAAAAGTCAGATTCTTGACGAAAATTGGCAAATACAGCTCGAATGTTGAGTCTGCGCTCGTGATTTACTTTCTCAAAATAGCTCAATAGTAAGCCTCAAAACTATTGGCTTATAAATCTTGGAAATAACAAGGAAACAAAAATTGTTTTTAAATATGCTGTCTTATCAAAAATTTCAAGAGCTGTAGCAAAAAAAAAATACAGGCGATTTTTTCCCAGAAGTAATTTAAAATAAAAATAATTTAAAATAACTCCATGTTAAAAAATGTATTCAAATCATGAAACTTTAAAAAAAAATTTTTTTTTTTTAGTAGAATTGAGTATATTTAGAACGATTTTTTTACACATTTACATGTGTTTGCATTTTTTACGAGTCTCCTATTATCAGACAATATTTATTGAGCACAAATATTTTGGTATTGTAAAGCTATCAAAGCACAGGCTATATATAAAGGTACAGTTAATCTGGGTAACATTCTTAAAATGTATAGCGCATCTATCTATTTATGTTTCCTTGTGCTAAGTCTTAAATTTCTTTTTATTTTTTCCACATTAAATATAAATAGTCACATTATATAAACAATTTAAATACATTAAATAAAAATAGTCAATAGTATTGTCTCATACGGAAAAATTATCGAAACTACTTCCGAGGTCCCACTATCAATGTTACTCGATTACCCAGATTGACTGTTCTATAATCATTTTAATTGAATACAATTATATTCTTAGAATTTTCTCGGCCACAGTTATAAGTTTTGCTAATTTAACACACATAGTCGGACTTTCAGAATTTTTATTTACTTTTAGGAGGCTTACGTGGCGTTAAAGCCACTATAGTCATGAAGTACCTCGGTGAAGTACTACTATCCGAAGTCAATCGCAGTGTGAAGTAAGTAACCATACACTCTGTCAACCTCGCGGAGAGCTCAGTCATGTATCATACATGATACATGACTGAGCTTGAGCTTCCAGTTGGTTTTTTGGCCAGAGTCAAAACTC